>RJWM01001134.1:0-168258 GCA_004363535.1 Dasyprocta punctata
ATGTTTCTGTTTAATTCATATCATTACCCTTCACCCTTAAGCTTCCACATTTTTGCCACGCTCATAGGATATAATGAGAAAATAATGAGTTAAGCTGAAGTATAATTTTTCTGAATTCAGGGTTTAAGAACTATAAATAGGGCAGTGATAACTAGTGCATGTCTTTGTGTGAGCACAGGTGCCCTGTGGTATGCCAGGGGAGCGTTCTCCCCTTATCTTAATTAGACATCCAGAAGAAGCCTTATGTACATTAATTGTACAGACACAATTAAATGTGTGGCGATGATAGAGGCAATGTAATTTAAAGCCATTAGTGAGCTTAGAAATATCAAGAAAGTAAAATCTAGTTAGTCAAAGTTTACTATGTACAAACAGCTATGTGAGCCATAACTGATAAAAGATGGAAAACAGAAACAATAACTCAAGAAAGAACATAAAATAAGACAGCAAATTAAACTCCATCATGCAGGTGTAATTTTCCAAGCAATGCAGAGTAGGGTTGTGAAGGTGTATATTGATGATAAATTGTAGAAATAGCATTTTCTTTTTAGCATGATAATTACGAAGTTTTAGATTTGGGAGGGTCTGAGAGATCAATTTCCCTTATTTGTGTCTAGATTATATGACTGTGTATTCATCAAACCTTCTCAGTGTATGTCATCATCAGAATAAAAATAAATGAGTCCATAGCAAAGATTATGAGGAGTTGGAACATCTAATACTTCTGCCACTTCGGAGATGATTTTGAACATAGGTGTTAATTCTGCTAGGCTTTCTACTCTTTGGTTCATGGAGGGAATCAGCTATAGGAAAAAATTCATGTCAGTTATTATCTGCAAATGGCAGGTAGTGACAGAAAAGGACCCCAAGGACCATAAGTAATTGATTAAGAAAAGCAATATGTGATTTTAAGAGAGACTCTTTCCCAGGTGAAGGTTTGATTATATAAAATAATACAGGGTTTTCCATGGAGAAATGTATGGTTAGACCACTGTGTGAACTCCATTAATTTAAATTTTTTTTCTAACATTTCATTCTGATTTTTAAACTGTCATACAATAAAGCTAACATCTTTTGGTATGGTAGCTCTCTGAACTTTATGCATTAGCTTTTTAGTGATAGAAGTAACACAGTTCTAAGTGGTAAGTGGTTACAAGAGAATTCAGGTATATAGGGATTATACTTATACCTGATTTCTTTTGTTATCCTTAATGCCTTTGTTTCTAATGTGATTTTCCTGAAATTAATCTTGAATAGCTCAAAATAATACAATGAATTACATTCGGCTTACACTGTAATTGCTTTTGTTCCCGGCTTTTGGGCATGATTCCTAGATGGAATTCCAAGCTGCAGTGGTGCACTGGGCTATGACTTAGGCTTCCCTAGCCTTCTAGCTCCTGGGTGCCCATTCAGTCCCTAAAATTGGTATTCATTGTATGTTTCACAAAGGCTGAATTTGGTTATAAGTAATTTTGCCCACCTAGTGTATGGAGTGTAATGGTAGCATTGTGAGAGGCTAGATCAGATTAAAAACAATCACAAAAGTCAAAGAGAAACATTTGTTTGATTTATGTGGTAAGTGATTTTAGTGAAAACAGAAGAGCACATACTGCGGCTTCTATGAGGGAGAGCCATGCTTATTTGGTCTCCATGTCCTGGAGCTTAGCACAGTGCTTAGGAGACGTACAGTGAATCCTGAGTAAGTCACGTTCCCTCAGCAAGGCGAGCACTCCTTAGCTTCTACAACATTGGGTGGTAAGTGCTACAACACTGGTGTAATGGTTGATACACTCTGTCCATTTGAGAAGGTGAGAGATTCACCTAAGTAACTCAGCAGCTCTAAGTCCTGGTGTGTGGAGGACAAGCCCTTAGTGCTCTAGGATGATATTCCTTGTGTCAACTTGAGAAGTTTAGAAGTGTAAGAGCCAGGATCCTTACTTTGTAAACATTCTCAGCCTGAGCAAGAAGAGGGCACAGAGGTGGTGTGAGTGCTGCACCTGCCTGGGGGAGGGGTGGTTTGGTGGTGGGGGTGGGGGGGTAGCCTGCTGACAGTATAAGGGAGGAGAAGAGGCTTGTTCTCCCCTGCTTTTGCTCTTGTTGCTTTGCTGTCTTCTGCCGCCTTGTCACCCTGTGTTGCCCCTGTGCCATGTCACCCTCCCTTGGAGCCAGGTGATTATGGCCTTAAACCTCCACAAACTGTGAGCTAAATAAACCTTCCCTTCCTTAAATTTTGCATATTTTGTCTCAGCAATGAGAGAAAAGTAATTAAGACAACTGGTATGTATCCTAGGGGAAGCTGTATGTATAAGTGAAATTCAGATCTAAGCCCTAAATGGAGCCGGAAAAGTTGTTCCTTGAAAAGATATTACAGGAAAAAAGGGAGAACAGTCTTTTATAGAGACAAGCTTGTGCAATCATTCAAAGAACATAAAAGGCCTGGAATGAAAGCATCAGTGAACACTGAAGGAACTTCAAGGTCCGGAAGGTATGGGGAGATCGCAGAGGCAGGATCAAGGAGGGAACAAGATGATCCAGGATCGTGCACGCTATGCTAAATTTGATCCAGTGGACCTTTGGCAACCTGGGAACCATGTAAAACTATGTCGTGATGTTTAGGAAGGAAGCAATGTGCAGAAATGTAAGAACTGATGTAAGACATTTTCCACACTGCACCTGCACGAAGTGCACTGGTGGAACCGAAGCTGGGGCAGTAGGAGAGGCCTGGGGAATAGCAGTGGGAGTGGGTGGGGGCCGTTAGAAAGTCTCAAATCTTTCTTTCGGCCCCTGAGTTACTATTGTTGTTAATACTGGTACTGGAAAAATTCACATTAGAAAGGAGAGGAGTACTCAGTTGCAAATATTTTAGAAGGACCCAAGGTGTGATGCTTGCTTTTATCTGTGCTTTCTCATTCTCTTAATTAAAAAATCAGTTGCCTTTACATAGGTCAGTCCAAATCAATCTACCTAGGAGATTATTAAAATCTCTACCAAATTCTACAGATGCAGAAGCTTTCATATGTCTTTTTCATATTTCCCTCCCGAGTTATAGCTTTCATTTTTTCCAAGTTAGCGAAGTGTGTAAAAATAATGACTTTCAACATAAAGACATAATCTCTCCTTTAAGATACTTATGGAGGGGATCCAAAATTACCCTCCTAGGAACGTCACTGTGTAGGCATTAGTTCTCTTCGGGAATATCATCTATAGGAACCAAGTAATGTATGGTTTGCACCTGTTCTCAGAATTCAGACAAATCCTGGGCAGGGGAAACTGCATTCTTTCCACTTACAGAAGGGAAGCAATTATCACAAACTTTATTTTTCTCAGGATTTTGAGTTCATAGAGCAGTATTAGTAAGTTTTCTTTGTGGTAGAGATAGTGTTTCACTGTGTATGTATGGAGGATATGTAAAAGGAAGAGAAAAAATAAGTATGGTGAAATGGGAATAACACCATCTGGCTAGACTGCTGGTCCTCATATAGTACTTTGATGTAGTACTTGGATAAAAAAGTCAAAATTTTCATTGTACTTTTTCTATAAAAGGACATTATATAGAAAATCCTTTCAGCTATTAGGTGAATTATGAAACCACATGGCTCTGTTCATAATCCCAGTGATGAGAATTTGCTGTGGATTTGGAAACTTGTCCCTGTTAAGCAGCGCTTACCTGGAACACCTCCAACGAACACAGGCTCCCTGTGATCAACTGGCTTTGGATTCAGGGGTCCAACGACATGGTTCACTTCAGAGTCAACATCCAACTGAACCACGTTCGAGTCTCTGATAACTGAAATAGAGGGAAAGACTAGCTGTAACTCACACTGAGCTGATTACTTTTTACGTAAAAGAAACTAAATTTTTAAAACAATGGCTTTTATTTATTCCAAAATAAAATCCCATACTGTCTTCTATATCACTAAAAAAATTGAATAGTGTGTAACAATGTCTAATTGAACAATCGCTGTACCATTTTCCTTTTAAAGTGAGAATTTTTAGGATACTCATGCAACTTTTTTGCTATGTAACTATATATTATATAAGCTACTCCTGACACTATTTTGGCAGCATTCACAACTTCAAATCACATGTGGATTCAATATATACATTTAGCACAAAACAGTTGATTTTCGTTGTTCTAGACTGTCACTCAGCACCTATCATAAAGTTAGAGTTGAGTTCTACCTTGCCGTTGTCCTCTGGGTGGATATGCAGGTTCATCTTTTGTTGGTGTTTTTTACTTGCATTGCGGTGGATGAAACCCAGGGCCCTGCACACCCTAGCAAGCAGGCTCACCTCTGTAAAGAACCCAAGAACACCCAGGATTTCTCACCTGTGATTCTGTGCCATCTGCCATCACAGAGACTCTGCTTGGGTGTTACTGAGGTAAAAAAGTCTCTGATACCATTGTTGACTTTCACTATGACCTAAAAATGACAGGCCACATTAAACAATTTAGCTAAATTTTTGAATTTTTAAAATAATTTACCACAGCAAAGCAATACTTTGACAAAAAATCTACACAGAGAAGAGATATTTTTAAACAAACAGCCACGCATGATTAGCTTTGCAGTTTGAACACAAGGGGTCAATCTTTGGCAGGTAATAGAAACACTTTATACTGGCAGTACTCCTGGGAGAACAAAGTAATCATACTGGAGAAAAAGACAGGAGAGACAAATGATAAATAGATTCTTTTGATTTCTAAAGATAAACTGTGCTATAGAAAGCATGTTAAATATTGGGAAAGAACATAGACTTTGAAGCCAGGCCCTCTGGCTCCTAATTACCTTACTTTCAGCTTTAGTTTTCACATTTATAAAATCACAGTGATAATGTTACCTATTCCTAGAAATACTGGGAAGGCTAAACAAATTGATTCATGTCAATCATTTAGGATAGCACACAACATGCAATAATGTAAGTACCACGGAAGGATAAATTTTCTTGTTTCAGGGTTTAACAGAATATATTAGAACTCAAATAAAATTCACGTATATTAATTTTGAGGTGTAATGAAAACAAGCCTTTTCATGAATATTTACTTGAATACTTCCATGAATATATCTCAGTAATACTTTAGGGTAAAGTGGTTTAATTATGACAATTTTTATTTCTAGTATTTGGGAATTGTACAGATAGACACACACATATATGCATATATATATATGGAATACATGTATCTGAATAACACATTTAGAAAGATAGATTTTTTGTGTTTATTGATTTTGATAATTGGATATATTTGCTCTAATTCTTAAACTCTTAGTGTTGTTATTAGTGATCTTTTCTTTTGCTAGATTTACCATATTTTTATGAGTCTCATGTCTAATCAAATCAACATCCAATACATGAATGTGAATCCAACTCTTGCCCACATTTAAATTTCATGTTACAGCTTACCTATTTTTCCACTTAAGACTGATGATGTAATTCTGTGAAACAAATCTTCTTTAGATCAGAATACACAGATAAAACAGACTACACTACCTGCCCATTTTTGATGTGCACATTTAAGTACTCCCCGTTGACACTGTGGCCATGGACAAGGATTCCAGAACTGCTTCTGGGACGGATCTCAAATGCAATTTCAAACTTCAATCCAATATTGAAAGACTCATCTGTGAAGATAAATGTGATGAATTCTCAAGGAGCGCAAAATAAATTTCTTAACTATGGTGTGATTTTGTAATTCCATATTTTTAAAACCTAGTTTCAGAAGTCTGATGTCATTTCACAATGGGTTAAGCAGTAAGTGCCAGTTTTCATGGTTAACATCATAGAAAACTGTGAGACTAAGGTAATGAATAAATGTATCACTCTTGTAGAACATGGGAATGAGACTAAAATATTCCATGTGCATGGGAAGTCAAGGGAGGAGAAATGAATTTCAACTAGCAGCACAATTTCTCTTTCAAGAGAAGAGGACAGGGCCATCTGAGCAGTGGAAGGAGTTTGGAGACTGAAGCGCCTGGACAACAGGTACAGCAGCAGGGGTGTAGGGAGTGGGACTGGAAGGGACAATGGCCAAGAGTGGAAGTCAGCCTTTATTTCACAAGGTCACTAAGCAAGGGAGTCAATGAGCAGATCTGTAGTTTAAAATAATTCTTCAGCAAAACTCTAACTGGTGCCACTGCTGCAAAGCATTGCAAAGGAGAAAGAGCAGGCAAAGAATTTAAGAGCTGTTATCACGGTGATCTAAGATAATTCTTACTACGAACAGCTGTGTTCACTCCAAAAGGCTCATGGTAAGCCTGGGCATCTTGATAGTGTCCACTTGACCTATCTCTTTATAAATCACTGAAAAATTTCCTGCTACGAGTTAATATTTATGGAATATAACATAGGTCACACAGTGTGCTTTACATTTCAAGCTGTCCAAACTGTTAAAAGTTCTTATCACTGTAATTTAGTGAAGGGCTAAGAGGCGGGAGTGGGCCAGGAGAAAGTAAAATCACAAGCTAGACAAAAATTTCCTTCGTTTACTCTTCAGGACAAGCGCGGTTATTCAAGAAAGTATACTTAGTTGCATATAATTTCTTTATCCAGGGTTCTACAAAGTAGAACTGCCTTGAGTTCAGGAAATATGTGGTTTTACAGACTTTCCCCATCCTCGTTCCTGTTGCTTACTTTGGTACCTTCTTCACATTTAGGATTGTTCTGCAGAAGGTCTGTTGGAATGAACCGTGTGCAGCTGGAATGAGTGTGTGCAGTCTGCTAGGAGTTTGTTTATTTTTAGACCTATTCTATCATCTGGTGCAGGGACTGCCATGCAAGAAGCATACAACAAAAACTGGAATACACAGCAAGAGTAATGGTTGAGGAGTATGAAAATTTAGAAATAAGATCCCTGCAGGATAGTGTCATGTGCTAGTATTGCAAGATGGGGAAAAGAAATGGACGTTTCTTTAGTGGAGAGGAAGAAGCAGATTACGTAGAAGAGCAGTGTGGCCAACAGCTGACACAGATCAGACCGCGGGACAGCACGGGAAGGTCCTCGAGGAACCAAGCTGGCCTGCATCCTGAGGTTTGGCAGCTGTAGACAAGTGCTGTCAGGGAGGACAGACGGGTGGAGAGTGCATATTTGGTTTGGAGCAGTAGAAGGGGAGAAAGGTGGTCTTTTTAGAAAGAGGTGATCTACCAGGGCTGAGTTTGACATTATTAAGTCTTCGTTCTGGACCTAAAGTCTTCATTCTGGACCCTGCTAGCCATCTCTAGGGAGAAAAAGTATTTGCATGATACATGTTTTCAACATAAGCCAGTGTCTTAGTCCATTTTCTGTTACTATAACAGGATAGGTAAGACTAAGTAGCTTATAAAGATGAAATTTATTTGTCTCACAGTTCTGAAAGGTGGAAAGTCTGAGAGCACGGAGGCCGCTTCGGGTGAGTTTCTGTTGGTGAAAGGAGAAGGGCAGGTGGGCACGAACGTTAACACGTGTTTAGGTGGGGACAAACCATATTCAAATAACAACAGGCATGTTACCTAGAACCACGTATCCTCCTTCTGTTGAAAAGTAAGTTCCTGTTTCCATCGGACCTTCAAAACAAGGTGTCACACTAAATGTCTGAGAAGCAGAGGTGATAGAGGCCCCATTGAGCTGGAGATTGCTGAGACAGCCACTGAAACTGTAGACGGAGTTAATCTGAAAGAAGAAGACATTTTTTAAAATCCACTTTCTCAATAGCTGCACTATGGAAAAGCAAAATGAGAGGGTATGAGTTTGGAGAGAAACCAAGCAATTTTTAGTTATTTTAGCTATTTGAGTGATCAATACTTTTCCAGGTAGAACTAGTTCTTTGATTCTGGAATTTTGTATTTGAGAGTATCAGCTTATCAGAATTAAGCTACAAACATTTTTACATATACCATGACAAAGTAAATAGCAGCTATGGCTCTCAAATTAAATATTGAATGTATTATAATTTGTTTCTCTTAAGAAATGATCAATAATGTTGATGAGGGTTAGTAAAACTCTTAAATCTAAATAAACATGCAAAAACCTGTGTTTCTGCCTTCATCATCTGTTGATATAGTTGAGAATTTATCATACTATAGGATATGAAAGTCAGGCTACTATAGATAAGTAATTTAATACTGCATTTTTTAAAAAAAGGAATTGTAGCTGCTTAGCTAAAATTTAATTATAATGTGAACCCCTTTTTTGCTTTGCCTACATATGTTAATAGATCTCAGATATGCATTAATACTTTGTACTAAAATCTGTATATTAAGAAAAATTATTCCTTTGATACGTTCCTTTTACTGCTAGTTTTAAAAATACATTATTATTTTTTAGTACATTATTTTTAAATTTTCAATTATAAAGTTAATATTTCTTTTTTTTTTTTTTTTTTTTTGCGGCAATGGGGATTGAACTCACAACCTTGCGCTTGCCAGGGCAGGCGCTTAAGCCACTGAGCCAAACTCCCCAGCCCTGGTTTTTTTGAGGCAGGGTCGCACTATGTAGCTCAGGCCGGCCTTGCGCTCGCATTGTAGCCCAAGCCGGCCTCGAACTCACAACGCTCCACCTACCTCAGCCTCCCGAGTGCTGGGATTAAAGGCGTGCGCCACCACGCCCGGCTAAAGTTAATATTTCTTACAACTTCGCATTTCTCCCCCAGAGTTGCTACATCCCTTGCACATTTACAAACTGTGAGTGTGTGCAAGAAACAAAAATGGAGCTGTAGTTTACATAATGACCTGAACATTTACTTTCAAACTACAGTAATGGAACAATTTGCTTTCTGATTTTGCTATTTCTTTATATTAAAGCCATAGGTACTTGCTGAACAAATAAGATTTTTTGGGGATTTAACTTTTATGATGCTTTAGATCTCAAAAATTTTTTAATCTCACTTGTGTCTTGAAATCAAAAGATTACTCCTGATTTTGTAATGCCCCAGGGCAGACAGATAACTTGTAAACAAAACTTGTTTTAATGTTCCACATTCAGTAAAAATCTTGCTGTGTTAAGTTTCCTAATTTGTAAAATGGGGACCTGCATTAAGTACTGTGGCCATTAGTCCTGAGCTGTCAACGTCACCAGATTAAGAAACACCTGTCAGATCAGTAAAGCAAGCTCCTGGGTGTGTCTGGGTCGGTCATGGAGGTGTGACCTTAGGTACTGTCTATGGCTCCAGCCCTTTCCTCTCTGGTATTGTTTCCCTGCTCTGCTTCCCAGTCACCATGAACTGAAGAGCTTCGCTTCATGATGCCTTTCTGCCATGTTATTTCTGCCTTGGTGTCAGCTAACCATGGTTAAATCCCCCCAAACCATGAGCTCAATGAAGTTTTTCCTTCTGTAAATTATGGATGTTGGGTATTGTATCTCAGTGATGGAAAAGATAACTAATACTTTCCATTCTAAAGGTCAATGATTCTACCTTATCATCCCTAGTTTACCTGGACGTTTTTCAGCGCTCTTCCAGGAGCCACTCCTCCCAAATAAATGGGACCCTTAATTTTCCAGGCTGTTTCAGTAGGAGGAAGGCTTTCTTCTAGGACTCGAAGACCATCAATGATTAGTCGGCCACTGCTCTTTTCCCGAACAAATATCACCTAGATGGAGAGGAGGAAAATAGCACACCTTAGATACATTTTGAGATTGGGGAAAAGGTTGTGTAGTCTCTGCTATTGCAGTGCTGTGGAAATTTGTAGAAAGCTCATAAGAAAGTGATCTTCTCTATGATGGCCAGTTTTGTCTTTTCCTCTGTTTAGTAAAAGTAGCCTTCTGGCTGTCTAGTTTTAGGAATGTCAGAAACTTTGTTCTTTATTTGGTTGTGTTTTGATGTACAGTATATGTCTTTGTTGTGAACTGTCTCCAAGTCTCCTTGCTCTATGTGCTTTTTGTGTTTTTCTGGCTCACCTTGGGCATACCATTTTACATATGAAGCGATTCATGTACTTTCTGACCTCTGCATAGAATGAGTCAAAAGTGCAGGCCAATTTTATGAATACAGTTTATATTTGCTAGATTTCTCTATGAAGCTCCTCCCAGTTGACCAGCCCATACATTCTCTCCCTTTCTCAAACTATTTGTAAGTGTAATTCGTCTTGGACTGCTTTCTCTTACACATGCACCAATTTCTCTCATTATTTAGGTGTTTCTCCTGTGACAGCCTGTCTTACTAGTTGGCTCACTTTGTGTCTTCCACAGTTAAGCCTATGATAGACATTCAATAATGATTATTAAAAATTAAGAACCTAAAACTAGTGGGAGAAGTAAAGTAAAAAAAAGTCATCGGAGAGTCCGTAGCACTCACAAGACACTCAGAAGTCTCTCACCAAGTCTTCAGGTACTCGGATGATAGTGGCGTAGTAGCAAACAAAATACCAGTGATGGGAAGGCAAGTTGAAGGAGATGCCCATGAGATGAAATCACTTAATAGAGGTGTTTAGAAAAAGAAGCAGGGCCATTTCTTGATCCCAGTACTCCTTACGGCCCAGGTCCAGAAAACATGCCATTTTGGAAAAAGTTCAATTTTCTGAGGGAAGAAGCCTAGTGAAGTAGCAGCTGCCTGGACCCTGACTGGTGCCCAACCTGGCAGCCTCTACCCGGTGCTCAGCTGCCCTAACCTCTCACCACTGGGAAATGGTGCCCAGTGAGCAAGATAATCACAAGACCGGAGCCTCCTTAAATCAGCACACGAAGGAAAGTCCAAGCCAGGGAATCACTTAGAAGGCAGTGACCAAGTTAAGAACCACAAGCCCTAGGGACAGAAAGGAGCAAAAGACATGGTCGTGGCTAAGTACCCCGAACCAAACACTGAGGACCCACGAGACCGTGAGAGTCACAGGGGCTTGCAGTAGCTGTCACCGGTGGGATCAGGGGCTGGTGAAAAGGCACTGGAACAGGTATTCTCCCACTGCTCTCCAGCCACCACTGAGCTCTGAGCCTGTGTGAGCTCTCTCCGGCTGTCCCTGACATACTACTGAATCCTCCACAGAAAGGCTCTCTTCCACTAAGCCCAAAATACCACTGAATTCATGACCTGGAAAAAGACCCTTCCTGAAGCTGAACAACTGGGGCTGAGAATTGCTGAGAGGTGAAGAGAACAATCCAGATCAGCACCTGGAGAAGCTATTACTTTTTATTTATTTCTTCTTCTTATTATTATTATTGTTTTCTGGAGAAGCTAATTCTTGCTTCCACTAAAACTTCAGGTCAGCTTGACATTCAGCAAGCAGTATTATTGCTTTGATTCAGGAGTAAAGGGGTCAGAGAAAAGGCTATTAGAAATCTATGCAGAGGTGGGGAGGGGGATGCTGCTCCTGCCTGACCGTAGGGGACCACTTAAGTTGCCCATCAGAGAAAGGCTGGGTGGAAATGGGATGTAACTACAAGTGGAAAGAAAGCAGGGGAAGCTGGGAGAGGTGAACTGGACCATAGACTGGATCATATTTTGGATCATAAAGCATGTCCCAGTAAATGCGAAACAACTGAAATAATCTTTTGCATCCTATCAGATCACAACGGGAAGAATTTAGAAATTAAGAGCAAAAGAAACTGCAGAAACTACACAAATGCATGAAGATTAAATAGTACATTCTTGAAACCAGACAATGACTCAACAAAAAAACCTTTGACAAAATCCAGTACCCATTCATGATAAGACACTAATGAAAATAAGTATAGAAGAACTTTATCTCAATTGGAGGAAAACAATTTATGACAAACCCACAGCAAACTGCATGCCAAGTGGGGGAAACTGAAAGCATTCTTTCTAAAATCAGGAACAAGACAAAGCTGTTCACTCTTACCTCTCCCATTTAATGTAGTACTCAAAAATTTAGCCAAAGCAATCAAGCAATAGAAAGAAAAGGGATATGAATAGGACAGAAAGAAATTAAACTATGTTTGCAGGTGAGATGATTTTTCACACAGAAGACCCAGAAAACTCTACCAGAAGATTCTCACTAAAAAATGAATTCAGAAAAGTGGAAGTATACAACATTAACACACAAAAACCATTAATGTTCCTGTACATCAACAGTGAACCTACTGAGAAAGAAACCAGGAAAATAACCTCATTTACAATAGCTTAAACAAATTTTAAATACTTGGGAATAAACCTAACCAAAGTGGTGAAAGACCTCTGTGATGAAAACTATAGGACTCTGAAGTAAAAGACTGAAGAAGAAAATGGAAAGACAATGTTTGTCCTTGGAAAGGCAGAATCCATATTGTCAAAATGGCCATATTACCAAAAATGACATACTGATGTAATGCAATTCCAACCAAAATACCAATAACATTCCTCATAAGACAAAAAAACAATCCTAAAATTTATATAGAATAAGATGGGACTCATAATATCCAAAGCAGCCCTGAACAAAAAGAGCAATGTAGGAGGCATGATAATTCCAGATTTCAAGCTATACTATAAAGCTACGGTAATAAAAACAGTATGGAACTGGCACAACTTCAGTGGAAGAGAAAAGAAGGTGCAGAAACAATCTTGTGTATCATTAGCCAGCTGATCTTTATGAAGGGGTAAAAACAAATGCTGAAGAAAAGATAGCCTCTTTAACAAATGTTCCTGAGAAGACTGGTTGTCTACTTGTGGAAGAATGTATCTAGATCCATATCTCTCACCCTGTACTAAAATCAAATCAAAATGGTTCAAAGGTCTAGATGTAAAAATAGAAACATTGAATCTGCTAGAAGATAAAATAGGTGAAGCACTTGAGGACACAGGCACAGACAATGACTTCTTGAAGAAAATCTCAAGTGCACAAGAAATAGTATCAATAATAGACAAATAGAATTATATCAAATGACAAAGTTCTGCACAGCAAAAAACAAAACAAAACAAAACAAAACAAACAAACAAAAAAAAAACAAACAAAAAACAACTAACAGAGTGAAGATACAACTGACAGAATGGGCAAGTTTTTGCCAGCTACTTCTCTGATGAAGGACTAATATCTGCAATACACAAGTAACTTAAAAAATTAGAACTCAAAAAGCTAAAGCCCCAATCAAGGATGGACAATTGAAATAAACAGAAACTCCTCAAAAGGAGAATTACAAATGACCAATAAAGCCATGAAAAAATGTTCAGCATTTTTGTTCATTAGGGAAATGCAAATCAGAACAGCCCTAAGATTCTATCTTCCTCCAGTAAAAATGACTAACATCAAGGACACAAAAACAAAAAGTCCTGGTGAGGCTGTGGGGAAAAGAGCCCTGGTGGTGGGAATGTAAACTAGTACAACCACTGTCAAAATCAATATGGGATTCCTCAAAAAAAAAAAAAAAAAAAAAAAGAATTCCAATTTATCTTTCTTAATTTCTCTTTTGTATCTTCCCAGAAGAGCTAAAGATATCATACCACAGTGACACATACTATGTTTATAGCAGTGTAATTTGCAATAGCTAAATTTTGGAAACAGACTAGCTAACTATGAACAGATAAAAAAGATGAAGAAAAGGTTGTACACAACCTCTTTTCCTATAAATGACTCATTTATCCTTTATACACAGCCATAAAGGATAAATGAATCATTTATAGGAAAATAGATGGATTTTGAGACTACAATGTTAAGAGAAATAAAGCAAGTACCAAAAGGTTAAATGTTGCATGGTCTCTCTTATATGAGAAACATAAATAAAAATAAAATAATAAATAGCAAAATGAAGGTGAGGTAGCAGGAAATTGGGAAGTAGATTATTTTGGAAATGTGGAAGAGGAGCTGGGTAAAGAGCGAGGCAGGGAAAGGGATTAAAGAATGATCAAGATACTTCGTATATACATATATATCCACTTTCAAAAAACTAATGTACTTACTACGTATTGCAAATATCTACTAATAAAAAAGAAACCAAACTTTATGTTGGTTATCATCCCTTTTGTTAAAACACTTACACTCAGGCTGTGTCTCTTTTCAAAAAGTATGCTTCAAGATTTTTATAGGGAATTAATATGCTTTGATTACACAGCAGCAGAATATTTTAACTAGGTATTTCTGTAGAGACCAGTAGTAGACTATCAGTGTCAGTCCCCTGGACGATGGTGGGGATTAGCTGCTAGTGCTGTTCTCTGCCTTCAACTTACACCATGCCACAATCCATCATTGTATCTCTCCTGGCTTCTAATCTTCAGTTTCTTGTGGCCAACATTAAACATGAAAACCAATCGGCCATGAGCCAAGAATAGGGTCATGAAGTCATTCTCTTCTTGATCTGAGACATAGAAAATCATCCCATGGGAAGACCGAGTTTTCAGAAGAATGGAGAACTGAGATCTGGCAAATAAAAAATAAAATGAAGCTCACCATATGTAAAATGAGATTGAGGACAATCTTTAGCTTCTCAAAGTAATATGGAATAAAGAAGAATAAGTAAGTAGCCATTCTAACTCTCAGCAGCATTATTTTAAACTATTAGTTAGAATTATTCATGATATAGGTAAGCCTGGTCAGTTATAAAAATGTAACTTTTTTTTCACTTTCTTAAGAAAGAGGGATAGATTACATGTTCATGAAAGTTGTCTTAGTTAAGAATCTTATTTTGCTTTGCTGTGAAAACTGGCTGCAACTTATTAAAAATCTATATTAAGGAAGCTTATCTGTGAGGAGAAAATACCATTGAGTAATCAATATTATTTGCATAGAAATAATGTTTTTCTACCATCTAAGTTACTGATTTTTTTTCCTACTAAAAATGAACTAATGGATATCACATATTAAAAGCAGCCACCTAAATGTGTGGAAATGTATGCATAAAAAAGAAAAGTTTGTAGAAATTTAGCTCCAAATATGGACAAAAGGTATTTTTTAGGGTAACTTCTAGTTTGATTAGCTCTCAATTCTTGCTGAATATAAAGAACTACTAAGCCTATTTGGTAAATAGCAAATTAGAATGCATTAGAGGTTTGTTGTTGAACGCACTGCTTGTATGAATGTTTAAAAGAGGTATATAATGCTTACATACTAATATTTATGTGCTAAAACTACAAAAATACATCTATGATAACATAAAATAACTGGAGATTTGTAAAACAATGGGAAGAATTTGTGGGGTTTGAGATATATGGCAGGGCAGAGACAGACAAGTGCGTTTGTACTTTTACTCTTTTTTTCTTACTAATCTAGTAGTTCCAGTGTATTCTCATTTACAATCCAAAAGCAGTTGGTGTGTCCAAAAGCAGAAGGTGATATCAGAGTTAGAAGCAGAGTCATTTGAAATTTGCTCCATCTTCCTTTCTTAATCAGATGGTGAACTCCTGAAATAATACTGTTTTATGGACCTTATGTTTGGTTAGAAAGTCACAGAGAATACAATTTCTTGAAATGCATGAGTCACATACTACTTCTATATACTCTACGGCAAAATACTAGGATCATGGTGGCCCAGAAAAGAAAGGCCACAGGATAGAAGAGAACAATCGAGGATAGAACATGGCATGAAGTTTCTGAAAGTACAATGTGCTACCGTACTTTTCACCAAAATCTCCTTTTAAGTGTTCAAACTCCTGGCGGCTGTTGGCTGTCCCTCCGTACTGATAGGCATGCTCTATTGCTCTTGGGCTGTTGGAAAGGTGACAGTGAGTGTCTCTCGGCGCATGCTGCTCTAGGAATTTCAGGCCGACAGGGTCCCATGATGGTGCATCTTTACTTTTCCCTCCCTATGAAAATAGGAAATATATCCAATTAAAGCATGAGAGTGATATATGAGTAGAAAAAGTTAGTTTTTGATATCTTCACCATTCATAATACTAATAAAATAGATATTACTTGTGCTTTTTCCATTCATGAAATTGAATCTATAAAGATAACTGCTTTATCATTTATTAAATGCACATCAGAAATAATAGTAGAAAATACAAAAGCTGACAACAAAATAACCCAGAAAGAATCAATCAATAAAATCCTCATTGGCAACAAGATCACTTTAACATACACATTATTATTACTTATACATGCTACATCAAAAGTTAAGACACTTAGCAGGATCTTCAAAATACATTTTTGTGGTAGGATCTAGCAAAATGTTATGTGACAGAATGACTACAGAACAACTTTTAAACATTTGTGCTCTTCGGATTGTACCACTCGTGTTAAAATTTAGAGTTGTGAAACTATAGGTTAATATATCATAATAATTTAGACTTAACTCTTTTTTTTAAAAAAAGTTTATTTGAAAAAGTAAAAGTGAAAAACCAGAGAGAAATTGGTTCTGCAGAGAGAGCTTAAACTGAGTAGAAGAGGAAAAAGCAAGATAAAAATACACCTTGGAGGACACAGGGCAGGCTATCATGAGGAAAGCCACAATAGTTTTAATTTCTGAAGCAAAATAAAAATAACTGCAAATAAATTCCAGCATTTAATAATTTAGTCACTTATTCAAGCAAGTATTGATCAAGTATCAGATGGGTGGAAGGGGAAGGGAAAGAGGTCAGTGCTTCACATGTCTTCCAGGGATGCTATATGGTGGGAAGCACAATGGTGAGGAATGGTTCCTGTTTCCTAAAGATCTAAAAATAAAATTGGAGAAACAGGCACACAAGTAGCGAATTGACAAAACAGGTTGATATCTGACAGAAAGGACCTGAGGTGATGTGCTAGAAATTGAGTTTTGCTTTCAGGTGATAAAGAGCCACACAGGTTTTAAAATCAGGGAGTAGCCAGATTCCTGAGCCAGTTAGAAATAGAGATTTCAATAAAAGAAGAAAGAAAATGTTTGGAAGCAGGAGACAGCATGAAAAAGGATTAGATGAGCAAAGACAATTTCTGGTTCATATACACTTTGTTTCCCTTATCCCTGACTCCCACTGAAATGTTGGAATACACATAAACATAAATCCACAGCATAATTCCAGCACTCAGGAAATCTGAGGAAAGGAATCTCAAGTTCCAGTTCCCCATGGGCAATTTAGCGAGACCCTGTCTCAAAACAAACAAACAAAATGAAGCCACAAACTCAAAAAACAAAAAATAATATTCGTGATAGAACTGGAAATCTAGAAAGTTTTTCACTAGCAAAACAGATCAGTGTGCGATTTCTGGAAGATACGATGCATATTAAAAGAGTAAAAATAAAATAATCTTAAATTTGCAAAAGACAAGACCTCTAGGAAAGTCAGCGTTCCAGCCAAATTCCAGAAATATCCTCAAAATCCAGATGTAGTGGGTAGAGGGCCAGTTAATTAAAGGGCAGACCAATGATGAGGTAGAATGCCCTGTTCCCAGGGCAGCAGATCCTCCAGTTGGGTCCCAGCCAGGGGGACTCTCACAGTGATGTTTAGGTTGGAGAAGGGGAGATGGGGCTCAGAGACTGCCATATCCCAAGGGAAAGTCCATCTTCCTCCCACTGTTCTCTCCTCCCTCCCTTACATGGTCATCAGAACACAGAACCTGATTCACTGCCACGGTTTCTCTCTTGGATGGTGAAAACACAGAGTCAGCAGTAGTTTTGTGTCCTCACCCTGATCTATAAATAATGACCAGAATATCAAGCCACAAATGGGCAGAATATGCTGGAGTGAGGCTGCAGGGGGATCCTTTTCCTTTCACATGCTTTGAGAATTCTCTTATAAACACGTACTCTGTTCCAATCATGAAAGAATCCTGTAGCAGGAAACATGATCACCTTTGCCCCACTGAGGGGCCCAGGTGGAAATGCTTTGTGGGGGTGAAAGAACAGGATGGAGGGGGCTGTGAACTTTTTCCAACACTGGCTGCACCCTGTCCTCCCTGTTTTGCGGGGAGGATCTTGCTCTTTCTCAATGAAGGCATCTACTTAGCTATGGAAGAGTGCGATAGGGAATTAGACTCCAGGGGACTGGCAGAGCATGGGGCTATTTGGAGCACAACAGTCTCATTGACAGCCTTGCCTTCCTCTGGCTCAGTGTAGGAATACATAGACTAGTGGTAAATTTGTGCCTTATCTGCAGCAAAAATGAAAAAATCTCTGGTATCT
Source organism: Dasyprocta punctata (assembly GCA_004363535.1). Classification (NCBI taxonomy): domain Eukaryota; kingdom Metazoa; phylum Chordata; class Mammalia; order Rodentia; family Dasyproctidae; genus Dasyprocta; species Dasyprocta punctata. The sequence continues at coordinate 17,924 of RJWM01001134.1, forward strand.
TTCTATATGGCAACCAAATACTTTAAGTCTTTTATGGACTGTGTGCTTAATGATCAAAAGGACAGATCATAACTTAATTACTTCAATACTATACAGAGACTCAGTTTTCTATCCTTAAATGGGTATATTTGGGAAAATTCCACTTGACCCTTCTAAACTGTGACTTAACCAGTGTAATCTTTTTTCCTGGGGGCCTATCAGTTAGAATCACAACTAATTTCAATTTAGTAAGATTTTTTTTTTTTTTATGTGTGTCAGATAGCAGCCAAGCTAGTTGAGTGACTGCAGAAAAAGAGAAGGATGTGTTACAAGGATTGGGGGTATTTTACATAATGCAAGCTAAAATAGCACAGCAGGATATCACCAAGGGCCAGGAAAAGGGAAGCTAGAATCATGAAACTCCCTTTCAGGAGGTTTCTAGTAGTTCAGTTTTGTTTCTTACTGTGTCTGCTTTCCTTCTGCTTTCTTCAGCGGACAGCTTTTTTCATTCTCTGTAGAAAGCAGTTTTCTTTCTCTGCATCATTGATACCAAGCTCTTATACGTACAACTGAGGCTAGTCTCTCTGAGCTGTGTTTCTCAGGAAGAGAATCTCATAGTCCAGCTTAGTTCACATGATCTACAATGGTCTGATTATCTGTCTCCGCAGCAGGTGGAGGTCACACCTTAAAACACAGGACCTCCTTGGTGGTTAAGGGATCAACTCTTAAGAGAAGACATTGGTTGGCCAGATATCCCTTAGGACAATTAAGCTGGATTGGAAACTTGCTTGGTTTGAGAGCCCTAAGGGATTAGTAAAGCACACTTCTGGGTGTCTCTGGATGGGTCATCATGGAGGTGTGACCTTGGGGACTAACTGGTTCCTGGTCCCTACCACTATGAAGCTGGTTTTCTGCTTCCTGGTTGCCACATAGTGAGCAGCTCTGCTCTACTATGGGAAGTTCACCAATATATTCTGTACTGATGTCTATTACAATACACATTATAAACCAAATGAGAAGGTGTTTTCCCAATTAAAGTTTAAACAAAAAGCTATCAAAAATTGAAGTGTGGAACATAATTGGTAAGACAGATATTCTCCAATACTCACAGATCATTACAAATCAGTGTTAGTATTTTGGAAAGTAATTTGCTTTGATCGTATAATTCTGCCTTCTGGAATCTATCTTAGAGATTTATTCAGCAATACACTCAAAGATTCATGTTCAAGGATATTCACCAGAAGAGAAAACTGGAAACAACTAAAAGTTTATTAATGGTTAAATGAATTATAATGAGTGCATAAAATGGAATATTGGGAAGTGACTATGAAAATAAAGTATTGTAATCCAAAACCAGAGGCTAAACCTTTTTTTTCTTTTCTTTTCTTTTTTTTTTTTTTTTTTTTTGGTGGCTACTTAAGTTACACCTAGGTAGCTTCATGTTAAACTTCGTAGCTACATTCTTCACTATGGAAAAAAAAATCAAGTACTAGGATAAAGCTAAAGAGACTAGTAGTGCTCGCAGGAAGTAGGATGCAGACTGCAGTATTAAATTGGCAGTCAAGGTTGGTCTCTTCGAGTAGATGAAAGTTGAATGATGCCAGAGGAATAAAATTTGTCCACGTAGACATCTGGGTGAAAGTGGCCCAGGGAGAAGGAAAGATTGAATAAAGATCCTAAGGTGGAACAGTATGTGGCCTATTTCAGTGACTGTCAGCAGGCTGCTGTGGGAAGAAGAGTGTGTGGGTTGGGCACGTGGAAAGAGATAAACTCAGAGACACAAAGGGGTTTGGACCTCCCAGGGCGTCTTACGAATTGTAAGGCTGTGGGCCATTTTGATTAGAGGAGTGGCATTCACAAGGGCTGGATACTGTGTTGAGGACAGAGTCTGGCAAAATGGTGACTTGTGTGGGGATGAGTACAGTAACTCCCATGAGAGACGATGGTCGCTTAGGCCAGGATGGGAGCCCTGAAAGCTGAATGCATTGTTAGAACTGAAGGGGATGGGGGTGTTAGACTGGAAGAATGAGAAAGGGTTAGGGGTTGCATTTGTAACGAAGACAAATAACCTGCATACTTAGAGCAAATGAATGAGAAAGAATAGTAGTCTGAGAATAGAATTTTAGAACTCAAAATTTTGATCATGAAGCAGATCTAGTTGATGTCATAGACCCTTGCATGCAACTGGTTGCATAGAAGGTCAAGCGAAGAGGAAAGAACAAGGGTAATCTCACAGGCTTTAATAAATTCCATATTTGTGACAAAAGCCTGAGATTGTGGTATGAAATTAAGTGATACTCCAGAATTGAAATACTAAGCAATAAATATTATATATATAATTTGTCAAGAAAAGAGAAATTTCAGTAAAAAATAATTGGAAATATGAGTAAGCATCTACTTCGAAGGGTATCTTTAAAACAAGAATGGATGTAACAAAGTTGGTGAACTGGAGTATCTAACACTGCATGAACCCTATTTTTCATACATACACAGCTGGAGTAAAATCTACCAGGCAGCTATGTCTAGAATTGTGTGCTTTGAAATATGAGGACAAGTGGGAAATTCACACAGCATTATCTTTTACCTTTTTATTCTGATTTGGCTTAGGCCTTGAGGAATTTTTTCCTTTTTTGTGAAGGAGAAACAATGGTGAAGACTCAATGGGACACTCATAAAGAGAAGTATGGACCTTCTCAGAATACCGCTGGAAGTCTTCAACCTCCACATCTTTGTCCAACCTGAGTTTGTAAGCGAAGGAAAAATAACATTAAAAATCTTGCTCAGAATTATCTGATGAAAACTATGCTGAAGAACTTTGGCAATTTAAGTGCATGAGTGTGTGTGTGTGTGTAAGTGTGAGTGTGTGTATGATAGATCTTTACCTGTCATCTTAACCAGATCCTTGAAATTATCATCCAGCCAATGAATTAAGAACTCTGTACCTGGCATACAGATCCTGGCTGATAAACAACTTTTCCCTGACCACTCTGTGGATGCCCAAGACCACCTACGTGTTTCTTAGTCTATTAAATTCTGCCTTTGCTTGTTCTTGTATTCAAGGAGCCCTCATTGTCTTTGTTAAAGCCTCAGACTAATGGCTTTGTTTAAAGTCATGCGTTAAATTAAGAAAACTCTTAAATTTTGAAGAAGGATTTTGTTATACCATTAATAATATACCATTAATAATAAGTATAAAAATAATTGCACCTAATATTCATAGCTTGTTGTCCTAGTCAATGTGCTTTCTTCATATTATCTCATTTGTTCCTATAGCAAGTTTACCCAACAGGTACTACTGTTATCTGCATTTTGCAGGTAAAGAAATGAAGGCTTACTTAGTCACAGTCATACAAAAGCCAAAAACCTACACACGAACCTAAAATGTAGTTGCACATGCACATACAAGCTTTTATTACTCTCTAATATTAATATTTTTACTACTGTCTTGCCTTTCTCAGTCACTTAAATTCACTGATAATAAAAATATTATACCTGGTAAAGTAGGCATTACTTATGCAGCCAGTGAAATTGGCATACTGGGGACTGATGGGTGAGCCACCGAAGTAAAACTTCTTTTCCCCTGCTTGATTCTGTTCTGCTTTCCCTTTGGTAGGGTTCTTACTCCCGTGTCTGCTTTTATCTACTACCAGTTCATATCTGCAAAAGAAAAACCTCTTTATATACCACACAGGTACCATTTTACCTTGAGTTCTGCTCTAGGTTGGATGAGCAGATTTTTTCATGGCACTGCAACAGAACATCTGCTTAGCTACGAGGCAATGAATTACCAGGCCCTTCGTGAGGCCCAGGATGACTGACTGTTTCTACATGAGATAAAGATCCTCCCAGCCAAGACTGGAACTTAAACTCCTAGGAAAGAAGGCCGGATGACAAGTCGCCCACCTTATTTTTTGGTGGAGAAAAATGAACATACCTCATGATGATCATTAAGACACATTTCTGGGAGACCATTTTTCACTACAAAGTATAATGACTAGTTTTTACTCTTTATTGGAAATGGAGTCTAGAAAAAGCTCACAAATGGTTGTTTTAATGGATATCCATAAAAGTGGATATAGAAAAGCAATTGTCTACAATAGAGGTTTATTTCCTATTTCAAAAGTTTTCTTATTATGAAAAAGAAATTCAATACCAGAGTTTTAAGATAAAGTTAAACCATTTAAAATGTTGTTATAAATGTAGCAGCTTCAAATATTTAATTCAAAAATCTAAACCAGACCAATATTTACTGAGCTTTTATATGCACAACATACTCTGCTGTCCTCAGTAAAGAGTGTTTGAGTAGGCGCTGCCCTTAGATTATAACTGGTTATTTTTTTGGGAAAAATACTCCTATGTTTCTGTTAGGTAACTTTATGGGGATTTTTTCTGGGCGTATCTTGAAAATCAACAGCAATTTTGTTCAGTGTTAAGGATAGACTACAGGACCTCATACATTAGAGGTAAACACTATACCACTGAGCTGTATCACCAGCCCTGCAATTTTTTTATAAGAAGTTAAGTTGTTCTTTCTACCACTTTTTAAATATCAGGAAAGAAAGAGAATAAGGATTCATAGTGGCACTGGGCAGAAGCATGGCCTACAAACCCAGATCTGAAAGGAAGAACATAAACGCAGGCGCTATACCTCGTCGGCGAGACAGAGGCAATGATGAAGTGGGGGAGGCCGTCGTTGTACTGCTTATCTGCTGACTGCACCTTGGTCTCCTTCACATTCATGGTGACGGTACCGTTGGCCAGTGAGATGGAAAACACGTCTGCCTGAAATGCAAGCAGAGGGGTTTCAGTAGGGAGGCCAGGGGTCCAAAATGAACACATTTCCAACATTTACTTAATGGTATCACTTAGAGTAACATGATGTGCTGGAAATTTGCTTGTAAATAATGTCTATGAACAACAACAACAAAAGCTCTGCTTTGCCTGTATTGGTGCTGTTCATGAAATTACACAGGTTTTAATGGAAAAAAGATATTCCTATATTTTGAACTGAAATTGTTTAGTGATTTTTGTCATGCTGACAGTTGTTCCATGCTCAATTACTTTCTACTTCAGAAATTTCTGTCAGGCTCATTAATCTCTTTTGAAAAGAAAATACTTGAATCTGTAGTTAGAAGTAGAGGCAAGAGGTAATTTCTCAGTTGGGTTTTTGAGAATGCTTCATGTTCTCATCCAGAGAGACACAAGAGATTTCAAAAAGCAGACATTACTTCTTTTTCTGAATTCGTTTATTGCTTGTTTTAAGATATCAGCAAATGACATTTTGAGTTCTATCCAAAATGACTACCTTTTGTGACCAAAAATGTTATTTAATTAACCAGGGTAAATCTTTTTTTTTTTTTTTTTGCACCACCGGGGATTGAACTCACAACCTCACGTCTGCCAGGGCAGGCGCTTAAGACACTGAGCCAAAATCCAGGGCCTGGTTTTTTGAGACAGGGTCGCACTATGTAGCTCAGGCCGGCCTTGCGCTGGCGTTGTAGCCCAAGCCGGCCTCGAACTCACAAAGCTCCACCTACCTCAGCCTCCTGAGTGCTGGGATTAAAGGTGTACGCCACCACGCCTGGCTCTAATCAGGGTAAATCTGAGGCAGGTTTTTGGACAGAAGTCCTACAAAATGCTTTGGGTTCGTTCTCATAGATGCTAGTGATTTAAATTAAGGTGGATGCAAATGTGACAGAGAAGGGTAATAAATATGAAAAGTAAAAGCTGCATTCAGAAATTATATTATATATATGTCTACTGGTGATGACATTTTCAGAGATGTATCAGTCATGTTTTGCCGTCAAAAAACCTCTACAGAAGTTTACTCTACTTATAATTATTATTATTATTATTATTTTTTGCAGCACCAGAGATCAAACTCACAAGTTCACACCTGCCAGGCAAGCACTTAAGTCACTGAGCCAAACTCCTGGCCCTAGGTTTTTGAGGCAGGGTCGCACTATGTAGCTCAGGCTGGCTTTGCACTCATGTTGCAGCCCAAGCCGGCCTCAAACTCACAATACTCCTCCTACCTCAGCCTACTGAGTGCTGGGATTAAAGATGTGCGCCACCACGCCTGGCTTATAATGTATAAGCTGAGCTAAGTGTTTTATAGCAAATTCAGAAGTAGAGAAGTATTTAAATTCATGGTATAAATTATATTGCAAGTGTGTTCTTCATATGCAGAGGTCCTTAACATCTTTTTGTGTGTGCCATGGACGCTTTTGGCAGTCTGGTGATACATGAGGACCTCTTCATAAAATAATGTTTATAAACATACAAGGCAATATATTTAGGTATAGGAAGGAAAATAGTTATACTGATACACAGTTTTCAAAATATTAAAGCAATACATCTGTGATATAGTAATGCATACTTCTTTACTAAGGCTATAATATAATAACTTCTACAATTTGAAGTAGAAATGAGCAAAAATGACTTTTTCAGAGATCTGTGAGAACTGTGATGTGAAATGAAAGATATTTGTGTTTCTTTAAATGACCAAGTTATAGGTACTGTTAACATCTATCATGTGGTTTGTTGCCACATTAATAATCAAAGAAAATGATAAATTTCAGTTGGAAAAAATAAAGATGTATTTTTTCCCATTTAAGGTCACAGATTTCCTTGTATCCTGTGAGAGGTGGGCCTATGACTCCCAGGTTAAGAAACTCCAAGGAACTCTTCCACATTGTAAGAACCTTTCCTCCACACTTTAGGAACCCTTCTACATTGTTGATGGGGATGTAAATTAGTACAACTACTATGGTAATCAGCATGGAGATTCCTCAAAAAACTAAAAATGAGAAATTCCACTTGACCCAGCTAGTCCCCTTGTAGGTATCTTCCTGGAAGAGTGAAAGACATTGTATATTCATGATACATATCCATGTTTACAGCAGCACAATTCATAATAGTTAAATGTTGGAGAAGGCCTATATACCCATCAATAGGTGAATGGATAAAGGAAATGTGGCATTTATACATGATGGAGTACAACTCTGCCATAATGAAGGATAAACCTGAGTCAGAAAACGGATACACCCTGAGACCGTGAGGTTAAGGGAAATAAACCAAACTCACAAGCTTAAATATCCATAGTTTCGCTTATACGAGAAACTCACAATATAAATAAAAGGTAGATAACAGGGAGTAGGGAGATTTTTTTCAAATGGGAAAGGATCAAGAGATGGAGGGAGAGGGAGGGGAAGGGTGCAAAAGGGGATGAAGAAAAGAACTAAGATCTGTTATGTATGGGACTGACTCCCCACAAGGAATGCCATCACTCTGTAATGCACATGTATACCAATAAAAAATAAAAACTGAAAAAAGAAAAGAAAAAAGAGAAAGAATGGAGACAGGAGAGTGGGTGAGGAAGGGGTTTTAAAAATGATCGAGAAGTGATATGTGTATGTACCAATTCCCCAAAATGAATGCCACTATGATGCACCACAAACCTATACTAATAAAAAATAAATTAGGAATGTTGAGAAAAAAGAACTCCAGATGTGCAATACATATATTTTCTAAATAACTTGAAATGAGGCATTCTGTTAGTGTACAAATGAGTCAAAATCTGAACTGGAAATCATATTTAATATGCATAAATTTATTTTCAATAGACAAAATGATTGTCATAAGAAGTTTCCTCAGCTGTAACAAATCACTTACCCCTGAAGCATAATAAAATAGCAACCCGTTTGGCTGTAATGTTCGGAAATTAAAGCCTCCTTCAAATCCGTCAAAGAAAGATATTTTCTGAGTTGAAGCAATGAAACTCTGTCCATTGAAATACGCTCTGCGAGATATCTGTGTGATAAAAAGTCAATGTAGTGGTTTTGATAAATAACAAATGTTTATAATGTCGATCTCTCATACACAAAGGCCCTTCGCTTCTAAATAAATAGTTGCTGTTCTGACTTCTGGTCTATGCTGGAATTCAGTCATACCCAGCTTTCTTTCAGTATTTCTCTAAACCATGGAGTTTCAGCTTCTCCACTTGGTCCATGCTGAGTGACCAATGGTGCTCAAGCTACCTCTTAGGCTTTGATGTCCCACCTGCTGCAAACAGAAGCAACTGCACAAGTCACAGAGGAACCCCACAGAGAAAACCCCGTTTCCAGCTTAATGATTCTTCTTTCTGCTGGTGGCAGGATGTATAGAAATGTATCAAGGATTACAGAAAAGCTGAAAAGGGCTTTTTCAGCTTTTGCGAGCTTCATGTCTACTTATTTGAAAGCTTTTGATGAATGACACTTACAAGAGAATCTTCTGGACACCCATAACCAACTCCTAGGGTTTCTTTTTGCTCTAGTAAATTGAAATCTTTCTTTTGGAACTGGAAACCCTTCATGCATCCTCTAAAGTTGATATCTAGGGGAAGGTGTCCTCTCAGAGTCCTGCAAAAGAAAATCAGTCTTTGTTGTGAAAGCCCTTCTGAGGGTGATGATTCTAGGCTGCACATGAAAGCTTTGGAATATGGGTTTATTTGTAGTAGTTTTACAATCATTCATATTCTCATGCTTCTTTGATAACAAAACAGCAGTGTCTAAACTTTGCATATAAAAGTTTTGTCCTGCTCAAGACAAACTATTTACTTCTTTACTTTTATTACTGCATTTGTCATTTTAACTTCAGTGAGATACACGGAGATTCTATTATTTCCCTTTCATAGATGATTATTATTTTAAACCACAGGGAGCTGATGTATTGTAGATCAATAATAATATTATCATAGAAATTAGTAAATAGATTATTGTCTTATATAACACGTGGTGAATTAGGATTTGAACTCAGGTCTTTGGACTTCAACTAATCCAGTTGGCCTTACTTGAGTAGCACACTGTTATCAACTAAAGCTAGAGGAATCATTTGGTGAAAGCTGGGTTGCTGGATTAACAGGAAAGTAAGAAATGCTTTATCCTTAACATGAGAGATGGCATTCTGCTTATTACTGTGATTCTTGGATTTATTATGCCTGGTACATGGGAGACGCCCAAGAGCATGTCATTGGCTATTAAATGAATATCAAATTGGTTTTGACCAAATCACAATGGCTTCAATGTGTTTTAGACGAACAGTGGCCAAACTAACAGCTCAGCCATGTTCTGTCACTATCACACCTGAAGGACTGCGCTGACTGACAGATCCGGGTGTGAAAAATGACGCACACAACGGCCAGACATCCCACGTGACGTAGCTGAAGGACGGCAGAGGATGTTTAGCATAGAAAGGAAGCTCAGGGAACCTTTTAAAAATATAAAGCACATCAACATGCGAGGAGGGCGGCATGGACTTTGTCTCAAGAGAGTAAGTGCTTCATAACTAATTAATTAAACTTAAAAAGTAATTAAAATTAAATTTTTTGCCTCATTAGGCAATCATATCTACATCATTAAATTTATTTAATAAAGTGCGAGGGATAGTGCCTGGCGGTAGGACCCTACCAGCAATTTAAAACCTGTATGGACAAATTTCCTGATTGGGGAGTCTTTTTTTTGTTTATGTTGAGATCTTACTCCAGAACAATTAGACAATGGTATTTATAAGCGCTCTCCAGACTACGCTAATGAAAACTGCTGTGCTAGATTAGCTTAAAGTTGCTCAGTTTGTTTGTGAATTTGATTGATTAATTACTAGGTATTTGTAATACAGAATAATGATGAGGAATTGCTACATGGTTTAACAAATCTTAATTATTTCAATCTCTTTATCCTTCCCTGATTCCCTTCCCCATCTCAAAGAATCTGCCTTCCAAGTTTCCTATCGTCTCTCCTTTAGTTTATTTATTTATTTATATTTTGGGTTTCTGGTATAAGAGAAAATGTGCTACTTAACCCTGCCTCTGTGTTTAAAGGGTCTCTGCTTCTATGAATTGATTGCAAAAAGATAGCTGCAGTTTTGAATGCAGTAGAATGTTTCATTGTGCATAATCCACAACTACCTGGATAAACTTAAAAATCTGTATACTCTCAGATGCTATTGGAACATCAAAATAAGCTCAAGTTAATACTAAAACAAAAGTAGAGGGACTCAATGCAGTCTTGTCTTCATGCAATATGTATTTGGTCTTTCTCTAATTGAAGAGAAATGTTACAATAGAGGATGTTCTAAGAGGAAAACGATAATGAAAGAAAGCTGTAAAATACATCTAAGAAATGCTCGTTTAAGGAGGCCATGAGACTGGCTGCAGAGGGCCTGAGGTGCTCGCACCCATGCACATGCACCCCGATAGCAAGTGAGGATGCTTCAACCTGATACTAAAGTCTCTGCTGGCTACAGAATACACAACAGTACCTCATCGGGAACACTCAATAAAAACACCTCACCTGGATTGCAGTATTTCTGGGGGTGCTCCTCCAATATAAATATCTGTAAATGGCATTTTCATCTTTTCATTATCCATGCTCTTAACATGTCGTCTGTCAACTACCAAAATCATTTTCTTGTCATTGTGATAAATGATTGAGATCTGGGAGAAATGATATACAGTAAGTCTCGATCAACTGTTTAGTAGATAGCTTTCTGAAGTCTTCTACATATTTTAATTATTCTGGGGATATAGCTCAGTGGTACAGTGCCTGCCTGGCAAGTGTGAGGTTGTGAGTTTGATTCTTGATATGAATAAAAAATAAAAAAAATTATTCTGATTTTCTATCTCATTGTGCATTATTTTCCACAAAATGAGTAATGAATTCTCCTTTCTTACTACCAGACATGAAAACTCTTGTTTTTACAAACAGAAGTTTGCATTTCCCAGGGAAAGATGCCTACATGGAGAGGAAACAGACCCAAGAAAATTTTGCCCTGAGACCCATTATTTTCTCCTGGGGGAATTTGAGAAAAACTATAAGCAGGTGCCTTTTTCTTCTTCATTTAAAACAGCCTGAGGTTTAATTGGTATACAAAGCCCAGTACATATTTAATGTACATAGGGTTTGGGCATAAACAAACACCCATCATATCACCACGATCAAGGTAAGGGATATGAACACTTCCCAAAGATTCCTTGTGTACTTCATACTATGTATGTATGTGTTAGGCACGTTTAACATGTGATCTACTCTTAAGAAATATTTGAGGTACTGGAGATCAAACCAAGGGTTTCACACAGGCAAGGCAAGTGTTCCACCATTGAGCTATAACCCCAGCAACAAATTTTCAATTACTGTTAACTATAGTACTATGCTATTCAGTGAATCTCTAGAACTTATTTCTCTAGCATAATTAAAATCTTATACCCATTGAACACCAACTCTTCTTTTCTCCTAACCTCCAAACCTTGGCAACCACTATTGTATTAATAGCAGGTTCTTCTGGATTCTAGTTTGCAAGTTACCAGGTGCTATGTTTTGACAACATGGTGAGCAACTTAAATGGATCTGCTCATCAGAGAAATAGTTAAAATCTGTCTTTCCTATAATCCATCCTCATGAAGGCTATGGAATCTGAGCTAAAAAGGGAAATATAGCTTTCTACTTCCTGCATTTTGGTTTAAATTAAAAGATGTTGAACTTTCTACATTTCTTTAAATTGTAGATGCAAAATAATTGTTAGTGAAAATAGATGAGGTATCCTTGCACACCTCATTGATGACTAAAAAGTATCCTTTTAGAGTTCTTTTCATCAGGAATACTAGTATTTTCTAAATTCCATATAACTGGTCTAAAGGAAATTCTGTGTTTACCATATCTACTCCTTTTATATCTAGAGTGTTTCAAAGAATAAGTGAATAAATGGATTTGTATTTACATTCTAACATGTTCAAAATGTATAGGGTTCTGGAAGAGTGTTACTGTAAATAAGATATTTAAGATTAACAGTAGTCTTTTGCCAATTAAGTAATTATTAGGAATTGTCCAGTGAATCTTTTATCAGAAATGTCAATAGGACAAAATCATCATCCTCTTTTAAGCAATATTTTCCTGGGGTTGAGTAGGAGAGAATCTTTCAGATGCTCTTTAGAAGTGAAAGTATTTATTTTAATTACTATTCTATTTCATTTGACCCTTATTTAGAGCAATAGATGTAAGTACCAAATCTCCAGCTGCCCAGGATACAACAATCGTACCTCATGATATTTTGCATCGTTAATTTGGGCTTTCTTCAGTGTGTCTTCAAGATGCACAGGGCCATTGCTGAATCCGAAGTCATAGAACACATGCAGGTAACCACTGCGCATGTCCAGGCTGAAAAACATGCTCTGTAGGGAGAAAGAAGTGGTAACATGGTAGCTGCTATTATGAAAGTAGAGCTATATTTAGCTTAATTTGAGAAATAACCTTCTATTCCTTTCACAGAAATTACTTGAAGACTTAGGAAAGTCTGCTCAAATTCTTATTATGAAGTAAAAATAACAACTACTTTCAGACTGGCAGTTATTTTTGGTGCTAACACACTAAAATGTTAGGCACAGATATGCTGCAATAATTTCTAACAGATGTAAAAAGCAAGGGGCCCCTTTGAGATTTTCAAGTGTGGAATTCCAGTGTACCAAGTGAATCCTGAGAACATCTGACAAAACGGTGAAATGAGGGTTTACTTACATACAATTTAAAATACCCACCGTATTTTGTTTTGTGCAAATTGATGAATGAAGTTGTAAGTCTACTTTATGGACCTTTGAAAATTCTTCAGAACGGTACAATACACCATGTTTATTTAACTGCCTTGTCTTTAGGCAATTTTGAAAACTGTAACAGGCCAAAAAATGCAATTGTCTTTGTTGTAAGATGATAATTGATAATATTGAAAAATAATTTTAAGGCATGCTGAAAATAGTCTTTCTTAAATTACCACCAAATATGAACATAAGACAGAAAGGTCATTTCTTTATTAACGAATGTCTTTTCTGTATTATTTTGAGTCACTGGAGTTATTAAACGAATACAAAGTTATTATGCACTTGGGCCACATGGTATTTGAAAACCGAAGTAATTATATGTTGCTCAAGTAATTTACTGGTCAGATTTGTGTATTTCAAAAGATGGTTTAGAGACACAAAAATTCAATGAATTTGAAAAATTTGTATTATGAAAAAGTGTCCATTCTACACCAAGTGATTTTCTGAGTAGAGTTTGTGTATCCTGGAAGTGCAGAAAACAATGCACTGGAGTTTGGGAAGAAATCATTTCAACTTGGATTTATACTTATTTTAAAATCAAAAATACATAATAAAACTAATATTTGATATTTAATACATACATTACTGATTTGGAAGCTTTTTAATAATTCTTTTGTTAGACTGCCACAGAATTTGAGGGTTCAAGGTGGCCCCTTGTCCAATTCTTACTTTCAGTCTATTTTAATTTATCACAGTTCATCTGTGCATAGTTACATGAATTTCTGGCTGATATGACTTAAACATCTACAATCATTTCGAATTAAGATGGAGAATGAGGTGAAAATACTTTCTGATATGTAAAACTTTGCTTCTTTCCGCAAATTAAAGATGGCTTATATTTTTTGTTAATAAATTATAAATTTACTTTAATTGTAATAACAAAAGTCTTTCGTGGTATTAAAGCTAGTTATTTGAACAAATAAACAGACACTTGGTCTGTGACATCAAGGTAAAGATAAAAGATTGAATTTTTTTTCTAAACTAGAAATTCAATTTGACGGCATAGCACACATTTTCTTTTCTTTTTTTAAGAAAGGTATAATGTAGAGAGCCGTTTTTAAAAGAGATGACTGGGAATATTTTTGTTAAGTGATTTTGTGAATAAAACAATAGGTGCTATATATATATGCATTACTAAAAATTCATGGGAAGATATTTCTAATCTGTTTAAAAATCCTTCAGATGAAGATCTTCAATGGCTTTGAACTCCTTTATTAATGTTCATAAGATGATACAATATCTGGTTAGCTTGCATGAAGTGACAAGAGGAAAAAGAAAATGTACCAGTCAAATTTCAAAGATCACCTTTGTCAACTGATGTATGACATTGACAAACTGTATATACTTTAGTAGACACAACTAATGATGCTGTGTTACATTGTTTATTTTTGTGAGGTATCTATCCAGTTATGAAACCTGATAAAACTTAGTGTTGAAATAAAACTGAATTTAGGACAAGATTTTTGAGTCGCTGCATCACAAAATGTTTAATGAGATTAAAAAAATATGTATTATCTAAGTATACTATTTTCATTACTATTACTATTAAAATTATTTTTAGTGAAAGCAAATATGTTTCTGTATATTAGTAAATAAAATATTTTATTTTTATTTTGAATATTTTATCTTATGAATTTTGTTTTAAAAGTATTACATTTGAATGTCTGATAAACTACTTGTATCTGTACATTTGTATTATCTGTCTATCTATTTATCTAATTATCTATCTCTCTACATACATATGAAGCGAGGAAGGTGTTTTGACTGATTGGGACATACAATTTAGAAAGGAACTGGTGTGACATTTCTGCAGACACACTGTACACTAGATTTGGCACTGATTTTTCTCAAGGTTTTCTTAGTTTATGAAAGGTCATATTTAATACATGTCTAAAAATGTGGTGAGGGGAGATGAATTCCAGGGCTGCTTTTTATTTACTGCTGTCATAACTTCTTTGAAAGGAAAAAAACATCCAATTTTGCTTTCTAAAGTAGAAATTCAGTTTGATGGCACAGAACATTCAGCCTGAGAAGGTTCCTGAAAATGTAAATAACAGAAAGGAAAGGAAATAAGAGGGAAGGAGGACTTTATTTTCACTTACCCCATTCACCATCAGGAGCACAAGGCCGTTGTCAGCTGGTGTTCGCACTTCTATGTCAAAGCGAGTCACCTGGCCAAATTTCCCTCTCCGTGTGATGTCTCTGACCACAGCGTAACTAGAGCCATCAAAGAAGTAACTGGCAGCGCGGCTCTGAGTGAAGGCCAGCTTGTCTCTGCAATGGAAACACAGGATCACGTGAACATATGGATTTTGTTATGCTTTTTAGGTTCTGCTTTTCGGACTCTTTTAAAACTCATTTTAAGAGCATCTGCTATGCACTTCACATCTGAGTCTTGTCTGTATGGAGGAGACTAGAGTAAACTAAATCCATTGCTTTTAATGGATTTCTTCTCTACTCTTTACACTAAGCCAACTGAAACCTACAGGGAAACCCCAGTCTCTGGAACTAAAAGTCAAACTTCAAACAAGTTAACAGTTTTAGTACTTGTGCGTGCTCATCTGTGGAAAGCAAAAACTGAACTCTTGTTTGTAGGCATAACTATTACTCAGTTTCACTACTGTTTTCCCCACATTTGTGAATCAGCGTATCGAGTTATCTTCATCGTCTCTAATGCTCTTGCCTAACAAAGTCTCGAGCATCGTAATGTCTCTTACCTGGCACAGGGCACTGACTTCGAGGGATCCATATTATAGATGTGCTTAAAGTTGTACAAGCTGATTACATCATTGTTCAAAGTAGCCAACTCCAGGCAGCCGACATAGCCAGGCAGGTTTAAGCTGGCAGGGAGCTGTGCGACAGAAAACACAAGTCACCTGTCCATAATCCTATCTCACTAGATACCACAGAATAGTCAGGAAGGCGAAATGAACTTCAAGGGGACCTTTCCACCAATACAAGGCCAGAGTTTGTCTCCTCTATGTCAAATCATTTAGATTAGCAGTTGTACATTAATACATATGTACAGACAAATGTTTGTCAGTTGTAGATACTGCAGCAGAGAAGGTCAAATTTGAATATAAAGTATGTGTAGAAAACACACTGGACAGTGAATATATGACAAAAATCCATTTTTGCACCAGCTTTGTGAGGTAGGTTTCCCTGTTTCTTTATATGAAAAACAAAAGTAATTCCCAGAGAGGTTCTGTAACGTGTCCACAACTAGTAAGTAACAGTCCTGGAATGGAAACTTTGCATGACTTGCAGTCTTCTTGGGTCTTTTTCTGTCCACCCTTCATCAGTGTCAGGCTCACCCTGAGGTCCTACACGCTGTCATCCCAGATGCTTGACTTCATGCCCACTTTAGTTGAGACAACTGAGTTTTTGACTCTGCCATATTTAAAGTTGAAGACTGAATCCAAACTGTGGTGACACCACAAGGGACGCTCACTACCGCCCAGGTGGGGTACTATTAATTACCCTTACACGTAGCAGAATGGAAGTAACTGATCTTCAAGTGTTATAGCCTGAAAACATCTGACACTGAAAACACAGGTAGGGGAGACTCGATTTATACCTCAGACTTAAATATAGATCCTTGTGCAGGATTCCATTATCCACTGAGCTGAACTCTTAAAATGATATCAAGGTTCCTCCAAATCACTGTATGTTTATGGATTTATGAAGATTTGCAATAAATCAACATATATCTAGATAGCTTACCTTGAAGTTTGAAGGCACCCCACCAACATAAAACACCGTGTCCTTGGGGTCCAGATCCAACAGGGAGTCGTCTCCTGCAAATTCCCCCTTTTTAATAAACTTTTCCTCTGCTGTGCTACTTAGACTTGGGACTGTCAAAAACACCTTTCCATGTTTCCCTACCCTATGGAGAAAAAGAATTTTCACTTTTTATTAGTTTTGTAATTTGTAGAAAATACATATTTAACATCAAAATGTGAATGTTCCTTCATCACCAATTTGTCATTCCGTCTTGTTGCATTATATTAATAATTATCTAATAATAACTATCAATGAGGAGAAAGGATGTTCCATTTTGGAATTAACTTATGGGTTGGTCAAGTAAAAAGATGTAATAATCACATTACAATTTAGAAATGATGGCTATTCTTTTCTGATCTTTTCTATGAAGGTATTTGGGAAGGAATATAAGAATAATGAAAGAAAAAGGAGCAAGAATAAAGGAAGAGGGCCAGAGCTATAGCTCAGTGGCACAGCACCTGCCTGGCAAGCATGTAACAGTAACAACAACAACAACAACAACAACAACAACAAAAAAGAAAAGGAATAAAGGAAGGCAATGTTATTTATAACAGCCACAGGAAGACGGTGTGCATGTGAGTGAATTCACTGTATTTCTTATGAAGGTGCGTGTGAGTTATAGATTGTGGATCCATTTTACCTTTCAATCTTGACAATGCTGAAGTAAGCAGGCCAGGAACTGACAGGCTTGGAGTCGAGGGGAATCTCCACATCCTTAGTTCCCAAGTTATAAACGTATACCAGGTTATCATTTTTTATTGCAAGACCCATATACTCTTTTTTGGCCTGAAATATCAAGAAGTTACTTAAATAAAATTCATATAAATAAATACTATTTTTCATTTCTTTAAAGTGCAATCAACAGTCAAAGAGTTGGTACACAAGCAGCTTCTGGCCTGAATTATTACTCCAATTTCCAGCTACCCTGGGCATCAGCCCTGATTTCCGCTTCTCTGTGGCTGTGTCAGTCTACCCCCGCCCACCCCTGCTTACTCTAAGTGCATTCTAGGCCAGGAGGAGAGCTCCTGTGGCCTTGTGGGAAGCGGGTGGCAGCCTGGGGTGCGCTAACACTGCCAAGCTAACCCAGGGATACGATGCATCCAGGTTAACTGATCACCGTGCATTTAGTATCAGAGAAGCTGCTGCTATCCCAAAGATCTTTGCTAGCATCACCCAGACTTCTTGACGTTAGTGACGTGATGCTGACATAGGAAGCGCTCCTAGAAATAATCCACGTAGAGAATCACTTGTCCTTAAATCACCACTTCAATGATTTTTATCTTTTGAATTACCAGAATAGGAATTTTGATTGTTTGCCTAAGTATCTTCATTTTAGGTAAGAGAAAAAGCAGCTTTTCCTTTTCATATTACCCCCTTGTTTAAAACCTGAGCTCTTACAGTTTTGCTTCCAAGGTACAGGATGAACTGATCCGCTGTCGCTGCCAGGTCCGGCTGCTTTGCAGGAGGCTTCATGTACAGACTCAGGGACGTAAATGCCTTTAAGTCGTCCACACTGGTTTTGGGGTGCACGTCCACGGCTGAGTGGCCATCAAACATCATGGAGACTTGGATCTGGAGTTATAGAATGGTTCCTTTGAAAGTACTTGCAGAAAAGATCAGATTGCCTTCCCATGGTTTCCAATGATCTCTTCTTCCCTCTCTCCTCGCCCCTGATGGGGGCCTCTGAGCTGTCTGTGTCTCTACATTTTACTTATTTTCTTACTTTGTTGGAGAAAGGATTTAAGGCAGATTGCAACAGCTTAAATTTAAACTGGCATAAAATAATGCAGACAAAAAAGAATCACAAAATAGAGCTAAGACTATGAATTCCACTCTGCACGTTGGTTGAATAGACTTCAATCTGAAGCAACACCTGAGCAGTCCTAGAATTATAAGGTCCCTAAGAATTATATAAGAATAAATTATTTAGGAGGATTGTAACTAGTCCTAGAAATTACTAGAGCTAGACTTCTCTGCCTATGGCCATCACAAAAAGAGCAAGAGGTGAGTGTGGGCCACATCCTTGACCACACTGGTCAGTGAGGAGGACCTGGACACAGTTTGGCAGTTTTGAAAACTGGCTCTCCCACTTAGCAACCATGAGCAAGTCACTTAGCTTTCAGTTCCTCATCTGTAAAATGAAGACAACCAATCTGTGGTGAGAATGAAATAAGATGATCGTTATGCAATGCTTTCGGTCCCTGGATCTATCATTATAATAATTGGAATGATGCTCTTTAAGATGTTTCTTGTAATGCTTCTCAGAGAGGCACTGAAACAAAGCACAGTTTCAGCACATTTTGATACAACACGCTGAACTGATGGGATGCATGTGGGATTTTTAGAAGGCAGGGATGGATTTTGTATGCTCACGTTATTGGAACAAGTCTTCCTGAATAATTAGATGTATTTGCATCAGTTAACATTGGTTTGGCTGATAGTGATAGTTGTCTTAGTGTTCTATTCCCAAGTGCCTAGAGTACAACAGTTCTATGTTGTCAGTTGAGTACAGATCAATACATCTTAACAAACAACCAAGTAATAGGCGGAATTGAAGTCTTTTGCAAAACTGTTGAGTCTAAGCAGGATGCATGGGTGCATGAAAACATCACACTTTGGAGAGCTGCGTGAGCTCCTCAGGGTAAGGCCCAGATTCTCTTTAGAAAAATGATTTTAGGGAATTGTGACCTCAAAGTTATACTCCATGTAAATAATTTTATAAGAAAGCATTCTCAACAACTTAGCATTTAAAATCCATTTCTTAGAAAATAAATCTTTTTGGAAATACAGACTGTGATATTCAAATAAAGTAATTAGGACCATTTATTGTATATCATTGAAGAGCTGGGTATGTTTATCAAGAATAATCTCCATCATTATAAAATAGCTGATTTGATACTCTTTTTTCTGTCAGTAATTAGGGTCAGTAATCTGTTCAGGCCAGTCCTTGATTGAGAAAATAAAGTCATATAGTTTGACTGTGAAAAAGTAGGGTGGTGTCTAAATGAATATAAAACAAGGTTCAAGAACAAACCCTCCTTTACCACACTGAACATGTTAATTGTTACGTCAGGATGCGTCCTGGCAACACTGGCTCTAGCTATCTTGTTGCTAGGTTGCTTCAGTGAAAGTATCTCAGAATAGGGTCCTTGCTGAGTTTCTTCAACTTAGCAGGTACTGCAGGTGATTCTTCAGTTAAGCCTGCTGAGTGGTCTATTAAAGCTTCACATAATCTGTGCCACAGCAGAGAATTTCTTGAAGCAGTAGCACTGATGAGTAAGATTATTCCATACTGTAATTGTACTAACACGTGTTAAAATAAAGAATAATAATAATGATACAATTGAATTTAACTGGGGCTTTACTTGATTTCTTTTGTTATATTAACTTTGGTGGCTAGGTTAGTTTTGTGCTTATTAATCCTGACCACGTATTAGAATAGCTTAGGAGTGCTTTTTTAATTTTTTCTTTTTCTTTTTTTTTTTAATATAGGCATTGAGCCTTTCCTCCAGAGAGCCTGAGAGTCACTCTGAGATTATGGCCAGGAATTGGTTTATGTTGCAAAGCTGCTTGTGTCACTCTAATGAGCAACTGGGGCTGAGAACGACTGGGTTGCATAATATAGTACGAAGGTTCCAGGCCTCGGAACCTGCCTGGGGAGTTGGGGCTCAGCTTCATCTTTTCATTTTCACACTCTGACTGATGACTCCTTTCATCGGTTACCTTGCTAGCGACACTCCTGGTCTGAGCAATGAGCTCACGGATCCTCTGGATGCTGGCAGAAACATTGCTTGCAGGCCTCTTCTGCTCAACCGTGCGAAGTTGATCCAGGAGCTGAGGGACGACTTCTGTCAGATTCCTTACTGCAGTAATAAAAATAAATCACTTGAGTAAATGTCTCAATACTAACAATATGGCAGGAGTCAAGTGGAGAGACAGTGAACATATCATCACCTTTAGAGAACTATAAGAAAATATTTTAATTCCATAAAATTAATAATAAAGCCCAAAGCGTGATCTGTTTTCACTTTGTGAATTGATAGTACACATTGACATATAAACTGAATGCTCACTTATAATGCACATCGCTATGGGGCAGGATCAATGACAATCATGTAGATGTTCTTTTAATCACACAGCACAGGTTCTGCTTGCCTTTCTATAACTGGTGTAAAGGAATTTTGCTGGGTGAACACAAGTGATAAGGTTGTTTTCCAGGACAAACCCACCTACATCACCCTGCTGCTGCTCCTGTCCCAACACAGGCAGAACCACATGGAGGAAAGCAGGAAGCACCCAGACAAGGGGCAACCGTGCCAGCATGGGGTGGGCAGCTGTGGTCCACGGACCCACGCAAAGGCAGTGCTACAAGCAGATCATACTGGTACTTTTACAAGTTATTTTTAACCCCTAGATTGCTTTCCTAAGAATAAAGCAATCTCTGTGTGTTTAGGGGAAACTGAAGGATAGCAAAAAAGGAAGTGTCTGGGGCATAGCACGCATTCTCCTTGCTCCAGCCTGGTACAACCGTGCTCCACCCCCAGGCCTGGAACAGATCTGCTTTTAATTTTTTTTTTTGCACTTCTTTAGAAGCATAACATACACAAAGAAAAGAGCACAGGCCATAAGGGTATAGCTTAATGAGAGAAACCCAAAACAGAGAATGACATAACCTTTTTTCAAAATTCCATTGACTAAACAGTGGTTCTTAAAGCATGGTCCTCGGTCTAGAAGCATCAGATTCCCTGGGAACTTCTGAAAATGTAAATTCTTGACCTTTTAAACCTACTGGACTTCTGGGAGTGGGGTCCAGCTATCTGTGTTTGACAAGGCCTCCAGTGGATTCTAATGCACACTTATGTCTGAGAATCACTGGACCACAGAATGGATATTTTGGGAGTACTCACCTACTTAAAGATGGAACCAGTATCACTGACTATCAGCCCCTGGGCAAGAGCAAGCCTCTTACTAAAGCCAAACTAAAATCAAGGAGACGTGTTGGTGTGGGTCAGGAAACATCTCTTCTTATACTTAGGAAACAAGATAAACACTCACTGGTTTGGCTCATTGACCATAGTGAGTAAAGTGTATATAAAGCATTACATTACATGTTGATTATGCAAATGTACATAAAGCAGGGTCTCCCTTTGCCCTCAATTCTCTCAGTAAAAGGGATTCATCTTATGTTAGAGCTGCTTTAAAGTCTCTTCCATTATGAAATGCTCTTTCAATTACTTTGTTTTAAATTACAAAATGCTACTTGAGGAAAACACAGTAACAGGAAACAATTTTAATTAGTGGTAATTCCGGATGGTTACTAGAGTCACTTGATAAGACTGATGAAAAAAGGAGATAAAGACATTAAATGCAGACTGAATAAATATTCCCAAGGCAATACTTCAATAACTGTAAATGCTAACTATCATGAAGATAGCCAGGGATTTAGTTCAGTGGTGTAAGTGCCTGCCTGGCAGGTGCGAAGTTGTGAGTTCGATCCCCGGTACAAAAAAAAAAAAAGAAAGAAAGAAAGAAAGAAAGAAAAAAGAAAGAAAAAAATATCGTAAAGATAAATATTTTAAAGACAAAAATTTCAAAGCAATTAAGTGAGTGGTCACATGGCACAACTCATAAATATATGCTGAAAGAGGGATAGAAGAGTTATTTTCTTGTTATAGTATTGAGTAGTTATAGATTGCGACAAAATTTCTACTGACAGATCATATTTGGATCATAATGGTATTTTTAATTTCAGACACAAGTGAAGAACATAGTCTAAATCCATTTGCGGAGTGGTTTTGGAGAATGACTAACTGCTCTAGTCATGATTTGTCAGGATATTGACAGACACTGAAGAGATGATGAGCAGACAATGGAAAAAAAAAGAAATTTCTCAAGTTTTATATGATTGAATATCTATGAGTAACTAAATTAGGAAAACACTGAAATCTTCCATTTTCATTACTATCAAATTGTGTATTCAAATGGGTCAACACATTGCTCTTACTGGAAAGCCATTATATTTGGCCATATTCAGTGTTTGTTGAAAATAACCAATTTTTCTCTGGTAAGAATAAAGCAATGCTATTTAGCAAAAGCAATGGCATTCAGTAATCTTTTTCTCTAAAGACAAAACAGCAGTCTGTTAAGGTTATTCACTCTAACGTTTAACCTATCTTTTTCTAATGGATCAGTCTTACACTGACAAAAACAATGGTTGTCAATATTTCACATAGAAAAAAATTATAGTTCTTTACTAATCTACTATGTCTATCTACTATTTATTCATGGAAAACATGTACATTTCATATATATACATATACAGGCATAGAGATAGAGGAACTGAGTAAAATTTTTCTACATTAACTTCTGTAATACTACAATCTAAAGCTCAAATGGAGTAAATGACTTGTTGTTAAAAGTCATGTAGAGTTTAATGGCCATTTTCTCAACTGGATCTTAATCATGAAGTTTCTATTATGGTTTACATCTAGAAAAGTCCCCTCAAAATCCCGTGCATTCAGAAGTGGGGCTTTTTGAAGGTGATTGGATAAAGGGAATGGTATACTCAACAGTGGATTGATCCATTCATGAGTTTAGAGCTAAGTGTGCTGTTTGAAGTAGAGCCTGATTGGAAGAGGTGTGTCACTGGAGTTGATCACTTAGCGTGTGTATCTCATTTCCTGATTCTTTCCTTCTCTCTCTGCTTCTTGGCTGCCATGTGAGGGGCAGCTTTCCTCTGCCTTGCCCTGATTCCATGCTGTTTCTGTCTTGGAGTTAGCTGACCATGGACTGACTTCTCTGAAACAGTGAGCCTAACCAACTTTCTTTCTTTAAATCATAGATGTCAGATAGCATTTTGTCCCAGTGATGGGAAAGTGATTAAACAGGTAGTAAGTAATACCTGCATCTCTAGCAGAATCCACGGCAGTGTTATAGACAGAAGAGTCAAAGTTTTGAAGATTCTGTGACCAGTTGGTGAGATTGTTAGCCATTGGGGCAGTGACCTTTTGGACTTCCACTGTGGTCTTGTTAGCTTGCTCGACGATCAGGTTAGACTGACCCAGGCGCAACCGGACGTCACCTTCACACAGAGCACAAGGGCATTCACTTTGCAGAATAGCAGGACATTTATTGGAGAACATTAGGATCCATTTCATCCCTGGGATGAAGCAGACCTCAAATTTTGGGGTATTAAGGAAAACTAAGATCTTTAAATATATGTTAATTATAGTATTTTTAAAAAGGTATTAATAAGTTTGAAAGACTATAGTCACATCTAAACAAAGTAGTTCACTTAAAATATCTTCAAATTAAGAGATAAATTTTAAGAAGTTTGATAGCATTTCTTCTGGTTAGAAATCTGGTAAGAAAACCACAGAAAATGGATATGAGATTTTAATTTATGTTTGTTTCTGAAATTCATCATAAAACTTTCTATTAAGAAGAAATATTTATATAGGACACTTGCTGTAAACATGATGCTACATTTTGTACAGAAGTAAATTAATAAGAAAATTACTTTTGCCGGGCATAGTGGTGCACACCTTTAATCCCAGCACTTGGGAGGCTGAGGTAGGAGCGTTGTGAGTTCAAGGCCAGCTTGGGCTACAATGTGAGTGCAAGGCCAGCCTGAACTACATAGTGTGACCCCGCCTCAAAAAAGTAGGGCCAGGAATTTGGTTCAATGGCTTACGTGCCTGTCTGGCAGGCGAAAAATTGTGAGTTCAATTCCTGGTGCCACAAAAAAAAAAAAAAAAAAATTACTTTTACATAAGAAAAATAAGTTTCAAAAGAAAATAAACTTCAAGTGTAAAATCCTATTTTTAAAAAAATTATTGCATATTCAAAATAAAATAAGTTTACAAAAAATTTTGCCCAGGTGGTGAGATTTTAGGTGAGTTTCCCTCTCTTTTTTTCTTACCCACATTTTATTTTTCTTTGAGAGTCATGTGTTACTTCTATAATGCAAATAAGTAGGAATCATTTCAGCGATGTAAGTTCAAAATTTTAAAGCAAAGAAACACTTAATTCAACCTTGATTTGATAAAAGTTGGTTTGAATCCTTACTCTGCTTCTAACCAGTCAGGCCTGTGGACAAGATCCCTAACTGTGACAGGGTTCAGGGCTCCCGTCAGTTGACAGTGATACTCATGCCTTTGTGACAAAGTACGTGGAACACTCAGCACATTTCCGAGGACGCAGTAAGCCTCAATCAGCAGTAGCTCTGATGACGTGGGTGACCAGGCTCTCCAAACCCCGCCACTCTCCTAGCCAGACGTTTGGTACACTACAGTACTGCACTTAGATTTGCTCTCTGCAAGTGAAACACTCACAGCCAGCAGAAGTGTCTCAGTTTACGCCAAGGAAAGCATCTGCTTCCAATCACAACTTCCTAACGCACCCCTGGAGTCCCAGATTAGGCAAGACGAGTGCTCTTGTTTCTCTGTTTAGCTCGTTAGCTTCCCCGCTTATATGATAAGAATAAGTTGACATAGAGGGAAGGTGTTTGAAGTTGGGGCCAGAGAAATCCAATAACCAAATTAGGGCATATTGTTAACAAAGATGTCCACAGGAAAGCAGCTTCGCAAGTAGTATAAATAACATGAGCCCATAAAAATATCCATTCTCGCCATGCAGGCATGCACTAAAGAAAAGAATGGAAGAAAACACTCTCAAATTTAAAGTTCATCTCTAAGTGGTGTGATCACAGCTTTTATAAATATTTCTCCTTTCTACTTTTCAGGACTTCTTTTGCGGTAAGGAACACTGTTTCTTTTGGTCATCAGGAAATATATTAAAACAGATTGCCACTTAAAGAATCACTGAGTCCTTCCTCAAAGCTTTTACTTATACACTAGGGAACAAACAGTTGACTTGCAGGTTCTCTGTGTGAACCTTACCTCTCTCCGCTGCTTGCAGTCGCTTAATGGCATCATCTAATCTGTGTTTCAGGGCACTCTTCCTTGTAAGGGCCCCACTCACGCGCCTGCTGGTGTCAGCCACTGCCTCCTCACTACCTGCGGAGAAGCAGCAGAAAGAAGGACCAGTGGCTTCAGAGTGTCTAGAAACAGTCTCCATTTCAACAAGGAAAATTCCGATGTGAATCATGGAATCATCTGTGGTATCCTGAGAACTACGAATATAGATCATCAGTTCTGGAAAATGGCATTCAGAATAAGAGCTACAGATCTGCAGAAAACTTAAAACACTGGTTGAGAGTTACTTGGGATGGATCATTTCCTTGAGACGTAGAGCAATGCCTGACTAATAATGCAGCACCACAACTGATAAAGAGCTGAAAAGATAGACGTTTATCCATATCAATAACGACTGGTTATGTAAGGCTTTTTCCTATTTTTTCAGTAAAATTTTAACTGACACATTGTATTCACCTAGAAAACAGCACACAATGAGTACAAGGCTTGATGAATTTTTACAAAGGGAACACAAAGTAAAATCAGCAACCGGGTCATCAAAACAGCTGCCTGGGACCCTATGATTGGTCGAATATGATCGCTCTTCTGGATCCATCTCTGTAAGCTATTGTTTGGGATTTAGGATCATGAAAGTGACCAGATCTACAAAATGTTCAAAGATGCTCATGCGCAGAGATTTATTGGAATAAAATATGGGACTTTGGTGATATATTATTCCCAGAATAGAAAAGTTGCTTTCATGAGGTTCAATAATTCAATAAAGATAGGACTGAGAAAATACATTATAAATCATCAAGGATAAAATATTTAAATCACTGCATCATAATGACTCATATTCTAATCTTTACAACACAAGAAACAAAGATAATGCATAGATATGGCAACACCTTTTAAAAACACTTTGCCGCCGATAGTATAATTCTTTACTACTACTACAATTTTATTTATTTTTCAAAAAGTATCCTTGGGATTAGATTTACATGATAAATCAATTAGACATAAATCACAGCAGAGAAACTTAATAGCATTTTTATTACCTCTGTTTTCCTAGCAAGCACAAAATAATAGTTGCTTTGCAGTAATTCAGTATTCTACACATGATAATCAAAGCGCTTTTATTTTCTCTATCTAGTGACTCTTTGCAATGAAAGTTTATGGCTAGACTTCATAGCAACTGCTCTGATAAAACTTATGAGGTTTTCAGTTTCAAATTTGGGTTCTGTTTTCTGGGGGTAGTTTCAAGTCAGAGAGTGAATTTCCAAAGCTGATTAACAACGCTCAAGAATCCTTAGGAAGGAGTTCACTGTTTTACTGATGAGCAATACTCAATGAAATTCTTAGTTCATTCAACTGTTTTGAAGAGCAAGTCACAGAATTTAAAATGTACAAAAGTGCTTTCACTTGTTTTTCCTCGTGACTGCGTCTGCATTTAATTGGCAGATGCAAACACCGGCCTTCGGAAACACTTCCTTCCACGTGCTCATGAGACACGTCCTGAGTAGGGTCAGCTGTGAAGTGTGAACCCACCAGACAGCGCACCGCAGCTGATGGCTTTTTGGTTCCCTGTCATCCCAACTGACCGTCACAGGGATGACTCGTCCTTTACAGGGATGATATTAAAGGGATTTCTGCATCATTCAAGAAAAGTTTATTATGAGCGACATTGCTTTGAATGTGTTTCGTGGCCTTAAGCCTTGAAAGTTGATACTGATATTCTCTATTAAATTTTATTCTGCTTATGATATATTTCTAGCTTATTTGGTTATCAAGAATATTCATCTCCCATATAGTTATATTATATTATGCTCCCATATAATTTTATTATATGAGAACTATTTTTATTTATTTATTTATTTTTTATTATTTATTTATTTATTTTTGCGGCACCGGGGATCAAACTCACAACCTCGCACCTGACAGGTGCGTAAGCCACTGAGCCAAACTCCCAGCCCTGAGAACTATTTTTAAAATCAGAATTTATTTTAAAATATCAAATCTTTGTTTATTTTGCAACTTCATTCTGAATAGGAACTACTGATGTACTATTTAGTGGTAAAATTATTTACTCTTTAAGTCTAGATTTTAGAAGTTTCTGTCTACATGTTCGAGAGAAGTGGCTATAAATCAGAAGAAAGATAGGAAAATAAAGGTATTTACTAGAATCTGCCCTTGCTTCCAGTTCTCTAGCTTGATTGAGAAGGTGGTCGCTTTCGTCTTTATGGTAAATGATTTGAGTATCAATCCCACTCACAGCCTACGAAGGAATTCGATAAAGAGAGTACGATGATGAGAAAAGACATTCATTTCTCATGGTTCAATGATTTAAATGACATAGTTTATCTGTTAAGTACCAAGAGAAATTCATACAGTTTCATTTTCATACTTCAAAGTCGAGGTCAAATACAAACACAATAAAACAAAGTCTTTGGTGTTTTCAAGATATATGTTTTTCAGGAAAATTTAGCAAAGTTATAACTGTGCCCTGGCCAAGACTTCAACAAAGTATTTGTCACATACAAATCACACAATAGTTCAAAAAATCAGAATGCTTGAACCTTCTCTATCAGCAGACACTAGTTTTAATATATTTTCTTAGGGACTTCAACTAAAAAAAAAAAGAGGTTGTCAAAAGAATTTAGTATTTGCTGACTGGAGTATAGCACATTTTGAAAAACTTGCAAACTAACACCCCTGTGGCATAAAATGTTTCTTTCTTAGTCCCTTGGTACTTTTTGTCATTTTTATTTTACTTTGGAAGCATAAGAAACTAATTAAAAATTTTAAAAAGCCAAAATGGGAAGAGACAATGTATAAACAAACCTTAAAATAGGGGAATACTCACATCGTAAATTCGATCAGTTATATTCAAAGCCAACTCTGCTGTTTCATTGGCTTCTCCGACATAATGGACGATGTTTGCATAGACATTTGATGCATCCAAAGCCTTCTGCACGAGCCCATTCATATCCGAACTGTGCAAATTCCTGTTAAGTAACCAATTTATTGTTATTTCTCCTTACCTTTGTGGGAAATGGGGCCATTTTCAGGGTTTCATTTTAATACTTCTGGGATCACAGACACTTCGTGTTGGTTATTCAGTCACCTGACTTGCAAGACTTTCCAGAGTCAGCCTTGCCAAGCATGCATTGTCTCTGCATTCCTCTGCCTGTGCTGCCTCTGAGACTTCACCCCATTTTGGCTCCTTGACGCCAAAAATGGGAATAATGATTTAACAATGGCCCTCAGCATCTCTTCCAGTGATGGTTTATTTATGTGGTGGACATCACCACATTAAAAAAAAAAAAAACCCAAAAAACAACTACAGTCATTCCTACCTACTCCTTACCTAAACCAGCATCCTTCCTCCCTTTCTGTAAACGAAGCTGGGGCTCTGAGAGAGGGTGCAGAGCCTGCCAGGGGGTGCACTGGTTTGTTCAGGTTTCTCCCCTCCTGAGGCTCTGCTGCATCCCTGAAGCACTCAGCCCCGTTCAGTCCGTGCTCGTCCCTGCCCTGCCACACCATTTTCCTGCCTCTGGTCGTCTCTGGCCTTCGGAAGGTTCATCACACACTGGTGCTCTCCCAAATAGGACCTAACAGCGGACTATCCAAATCAGGGTGAGGGTGCAGAGGAAAGTAGGTGAATACTCGGTGTGCTGCGGCTGGCATCCAGTAAACTTCAGGGTTTATTATTATAACTACACTATCTCCTGAATAGGAACTGTAAATTGTATTTTTATCCACACAATTTATACTGATGAAAACTGCTTCTTTGTGATATAAACTCTACCCCTACCTTCACATCTCATACTAAGTCCTTGATCTTGATGTACCCAGTTTTAAATCCACCAGTCCCTCATTTTTCTGTGCCAAGCACTGAAAACATCTATCACATTATTCCTCAGCAACTTCCAGGAGGTTCTCTGAGACTCGGTCCACGTATAACATCGCAGAACCCACGTGGCCACCTGATTGCAAACCACCTGACCCAGGGAGCTCAGTCAGTTACTGCTCAGCCTCCTCCATCTTGGTCCAGTCCCTGTGAGAGCTCTCTTAGGTTCTGAATCATCTCTTCCTATAAAAATGTTTTCATTTTAATTTTTTAAATCAAGAGAAAGATGAAGGCAGTGATAATAATTATGTTAGTCTTTATAGCAAAGTAGCACAGAATAGAATTTTAGTTTATTTTATGGAGAGAGGTGCCCATCAAGGCAACGTCAGAGTCACATGTGTTGTGACACAGCTCTGCTCTGTAAGGGTAATTCTGGTCCTGATGCTGGCTACGTCCCCCTCCCCACACCCCCTCTTAGAAATGGCTCAGGGAGTAAGACCCAAGGAAGGTAGACAAGAAAAGCTTCAAAAGAAAAGAGATAAAAGGAACACAATGGTATAAATATTTACTAACGTTTTAAGCTTTTGCTGGTGACAGTGGTAGAAATCACAAAGAGATTAAAAAAGGTGTTACTACTTTGTTTTTGTCACTAGGCACAAAATTAGGACAATATCCATGTTTAAAAGATGCTTCAAAATGAAAGCTTCTTGACAAATCAGATCTGTCTTTGAACATAACGTGAAACTCCTTATGTACACCAATCAGATATTGAGGGAGATTCACATTTTGAAGGGGAGTTGTCTACAAATTTCAATATTTCCAAGACTATGTTCAATAGGAAATATTCCAAACATGAAAGCAACTTCATGGAGATGGGTATTTCTGATCATGTTTCATGTGACACCTCTGGCCACCTCCTTGGCCTCCTCCTGGGACACCCTTGCAGAGGGCACTGAGAGAAGGTACATTTTGGAATCCCAGTCAGTGGGACATGATTACTAAAATGACAAGAGAATATAAAGACAGTTATGCAATGGGTCTCAAAAGCATTTCTCTACTAATAGAGTCTATTACTCAAAACAATGTTTTCTCTCAGTCCATTTTATTACCTTCCTCAAAGCACTTTTCCCAGGGCCATGCCACTGGGCTGACTGTAACGCTACCGCACTGAGATCTGACATTCTTTCCCTCTTTCTTGACCTCTTGGAGATTCGGAAGGGCGCTTGGCAGTTTTGGCATACAGGAATAAAAAGGTGATGCATGCATTAAATGAAAGTGAATACTGGTTCTTAGTTTATTCATGACCTTCACTAGCCTTGTTTCTGAGTGCCAGATCTGTAGTCTTTCTTTATAATGATCTCATTATTTGCCTATTACTTCAGGGTCATGAATTCAATTCCAATCTTTCAGTACATTTCAATTAATATTAATTGAGTGCCCAAGGGATGTGTGACTCACTCTAAATGCTGTGAGGAAAATTGTCAATTGATTTTCTCTTAACAGGTGTTGAAATCAAATAGTTCCTGCTGGGAAGTACAGAACAAATCGAGTATTTACCAGAAGTCGGTTCTGTTGCCAACCCCCAACCAGCTCTACTTAAGATACTTGAGTGTGGAAAGCAAATGCTGCTTATGAAATCAACAGGTCAGGACTGCAGAATTAGACCTTGCAAAAGGATCTGATTTACTACTCCTAACCAACATGGCTCAGGTCATTTTATCAATAACTGTGGAATAAGTCTTACCTGCATCCTCACCCAGAATGTAGGCCTTGGATCTAACATTTTTTTTAATTAAAAAAATAAAACAAAACTGTCTCCCCAAAACAACTGCAATAAATGATGACTGATTCTCAGAAGGAGCAACTAACAAACAAATCAACAAAAAAAGTAGACCCACACCTAACCAACCTGCACCCACCGTGCCCTGGAAACTCTGGCAAGTATGTTTGAATAGAAATACCATATTCAGGCCATATAGATATGTGCACTCCTAACACTAGCACACTACCTGCTCATCTCATCAGCTTCTTGTTGAAGATTGTGTGCGTGGTCAATAGCTTCTTGAACTAAATCGTGATTAAGGTTACTTAGGTTGGATAGTTTTCCTTGTAGTTCATTTTTGGCTCCATCTATTTCTGCATAAATTCCTGATGCATTCTAAAGAAAAAAATTTCAAAATTAAGCAAACTGAATTTAGAAGAACTTAAAAACATTTCCCCCACAGAACACCAAGAAATAATCTTTAGTCTTCCTTCTGCATGGTAAATTTTAGATCTCAAATACTGTAAGTTGGTATTTATCTATTTCACCTGCAATGTCAACACCTGCTTTCCTACTGATTGCTTCCTTATTATTCAGACATTCTCCAACTCCCTCTATTTAAAAAAACAAAAACCAAAACACATTCAAACAAAAATCCTCCATTATTTGCACAACTCTTTGTTACTGTACCACTTTTCTATTCCTTTCACAGCAAAATCTCTCTCTCAAGTCATTTTTGTATGTTGTTTCAATGTTTTCACTTTTATTCAACCTTTTGACCTATTCCAGCTCAGTTCTACCTCATTACCCATCAAAGGAGAAGTAAGTACACTTAGTGACATCCAAGTTATTAAATCCAACGGGCATCCCTCAGTCTCATCCTGATTCTCATTTCACTTGCTTCACGCCTTTCCTGAAGCTCACCTGGGACACACTCTGCCTCAGCTCTCTGCCCAGTCCTAGACCTGATGATGTTGGCTGAAGCCGCAGAGCTGTGTAGCTGGATGGTCCTGCAAGACTGTGACTTCCAGCCTTGACTGGGCTCTCACCGCTGAGAAGACATTTTCTTTCTGTTCATCCAAAATAATGACTATAAACGCTGTCACCATTCCCGAGGCAATGATATTCCACATACCTTATCTGATTCTAAACAGATCACTTTATTTTTTTTTTCTTTATTTAAGGCATAAACTAACTGGTAAAGGGGAACATTTCTTCCACATTCGTGATGTTTCCTTCCTACAAAGGGAGCTCAATTCATGCAAATCCACACTTGTCCATCCTTTCCCTCACTTGGCCCTTATAAGGGGAAGTGACTTACTTGGCCAACTGGGGAAGAATAACTCCTTGCCCGGGCTCTGCTAAACTCCACCCACTTCTTCACGGAAGCAAGCTGTCAGCAGAAAGTCTATTTCTTGGGTTTCTTCATATGAAAACGTCATACTGCTGCCTGCCTAGATGAATGGAGCTGCCTACTTACCAGGTACCAGCAGCCCCCTTAGCTGAGACCTAAAGCCATGCCTGTGACTTAGCTGCATCAGAAATAAGGCAACATTTTTGGCTTCTGTATTGACTATTTTATTTGTTTTCCAAGCTTATTTAGAAGTTGGGTGCTGAAAGGGGTGCTATTTATTGGTTGCCCGCTCAGAAACTTAAACACCAACAAACAGAAATGTTCCCAACATTTTGCCACCATCCCTCAGCAACCCCCAAACCCTATAAATTAATTCATGGCTACATCCATCATACCTTTTCCTCCTATTTTATTTCTCTTCTGTATAAGGCATGATCCTCTATTTTCTCAATGAACCAGGTGTCTGCCTCTCCTGCTCCCTAACTACTGGCCCTTCTTGGATACAATCACACCCAAGTCCCTCTCATGAAAAAACAAAGAAATAAACACAGTAAATTTATTCCTTGACTCTAGATTCCCCTGTAGATCCTTCCGCTGCTGCACACCCCACAGAAATGGCTCTCACCGAGGGTCCCAATGCCTGACTCAAAACCCAGCTCCATTTGACACTTTGGCCTTTTTTTTTTTTTAACTGGGATCTATCTCTGTTTGGTGAGTTGTGGGTCACTGTCTCTTGCTCAAAACTCTCCCTTTTTGTGGCTTCTGTGGCTCAGCTATCCCTGTATCTTTTTTCTCCGGATCAGAAAAGAGATCTTTAAAATTGGTGTCCTTGGGGTTGGACTCCCAGCCCTTTCCTTCCCTCTGAGTGATCTGAGTTCTTTGCCCGAGCCCAGTTTTTCAGTGTTTTAATTCACTCCTCACCCGCTTTCAGGGAATGGCGACTTTTCTAGTAAGCAAATCCAATCGTGTTACTTCTCTTCTCAGAATCAGTCAACTGCTTTGAAGGAATAAATCTAGTTTGTAAGCCTGGCTTCATCTGTTGGTTCCTCTTCTCTCACTGATTTCATCATTTCTTGCCGCTTCCACTCCACTACATCCTCTGGGCCACTCTTGTCTGATTGTTGATTTAATGCTGGGTAATTTATTTTTGGCAACTGCGCCTTTGTACATAAAATTATCCTGTGTAGAATACCTTTTGTTTCCTTTCTGTTAGATGCTACAGAAATGCTCTACTTACCCTTATAAATTCAGCTCAAATATTCCTTCCTGTATGTAGCCATCTCTAATTCTTCTGGGGAGCCCCAAGCCCCCTGTAAGGTTGCCATACTTTCCTATCACCCACACATCACGTTGCCGTGATCATTTTACATGATTATTTTACTCACTAGATTAAATGACTCTAGGAAGTAGAGACTGAATTTAATTTATTTTTGTATTTCTAGAACATAGCACAATTCTTAGGATATAGGATTTATTTTTTAGAGATGACATCAAGCCTCCTAGCTATTTGGTTCATCACCAAGATATCTGATATCTTGACAAAATCGTTTTATTACATAAGCAAAAACAACACCCTGGACATTTCACCTTTACTCATTTATTGCATGCCAGGCTGTCTTTTAAGAGATAGCATATATAAGAACACAGTCTCTGCTTTCAAGAAACCTAGCAGGAAGATACAGATAATCAACAAATAAGGGGACTACCTAATTTCAGGAAGTAAATGGTATTTCAAATAAAACACAACAGGGAGAATGGGAAGGAAGATACCTGAGGGGAAGGCACTCACGTGGATCAAATGGTGACAAGGACACCTGTCATCTAAAGATCTGGAGACAGCAGGTACAAAAGCCCTGACATAGGAGTCTGAATGATCTGTTAAAAAATAAGAGGAGTGGAGGGGGCTGGCGTGCAGTGAGTGAGGAGGGCGGTGGGGCTGAGGTCAGAGAGCAGGATGGGAGCACGCTCACTGAGGACCTCACCCGCCGTGGAACAGTGAGCACAAGTCTTCCTTTAAGCGTCACTAGAGGTTTTAAGAGGAGAAAGAGCACAGTCTGATCTCTCTCTCCACATTTTAATGAAAGTATTGTGGCAGACATGAAAAGGGCTTTAATCTGGAAGAACTGGAACAGAACAATGTGCACAACATAAAAGCCACCAGGACCCTTGTTCAGCCAATAGCGTATTTTTCTGGTATTTGGGTCTGACAAATGGAATAATGGAGGAGAAAGACATACCTGAATTGCCCAAATCAAGAAGAGAGAGAAAACAAGAGGAAAGAAAGCACGAGGGATACAGAAAATATCTCAGACATGTCGCCTGTGGAAGAGACACGTGAGGAGGCACTGCCAGAGGAATCTATCACAGCAGGGGACCATCTATAAGATCTTTTATTACCTTGGATGAAAAGACTAAAGAGGATGATGCTTATGACTTCAGCAGAGATTATGTATAACAGAACTCATCCTTTTATAAGGATTTTCTTAGCATTTCAGGCAAACTGCTAAAGTGCTGTATATGTGTAATATGCTAATTTTGGTGCAGCATAAGCTGTATAAATTTTGTGAATATGTATCATGTACACATTAAAGCGATTAAACAATTTAAAAAAATAGAAAGATAATGCTTCTGCTACTTCATAGAGATTAAGTCTCGAAGGGGTAGACTGGGGGCAAATGGCTCCATTATGAGGTGGGGAAGCTTTGCTGTAGCCAGAGAATTGCTGGCACCGGCATCTCAGGGTGAGATAAGAGATGGCGCTCAGGTAGGGAAGAGCTGGAGACTGAGATTTGGGAGGGAAAACAGAGGTGGAGTGGAGGAAAGCTTATTGGAGAGAACTGCAAGGAGCTGGAGTTCAGAGGGTTGGCTGGCTCGCTGATGCGAATTTCTACATCACCAAGCACGGTGCCTGGAGCTGGGATGGAGAAGATGGGGAGCTTCATGATGAAACAGTCAAATACCGAGGTGGTGATCAGCTGATTTGAACCTCGTACCTTCACAAAGACAATCTCAGAGTGATTTCATGATTGGTTCACTGTACATTATTGGAAAACTCTGGCCTTTGAAATTGTGAATTTTTTTTCATTTTAAATGCCAGCTTTATGAACATACAGCTTTCTGAGTAGAGTGAAAGGATAGATCTGTGATGGTATCTGTGCTGTTGAAAATTTTATAGCTGCTAGCCACTTATGACTACTGAGGACCTGATATGTGGCTAATTCAACTAGACTCAAATTTCTAATATTCCTGAATTATAGCAATTTATAGTTTAATTTAAGTAGCCAAACATGGCTAGAATCTACTATACAGTACGAGAAACTGGAATTCTGTCATTAATATTATTATTATTATCTGGTACTAGAGATTGGACCCAGGGTCTTTATACTGAACTATTTCCCTCGCTCTTTTTTTTATTTTTAAATTTGAGACAGGGTCTCACTAAGTTTCCCAGGTTGGACTTGAACTTGTGTTCCTCCTGCCTCAGCTTCCCAAAGTCCTGGAATTATAGCTGTGCACCACCACATCCAGCTAATTTTTAAGACTGCTAACACGATAAATTTGAATTGAATTTGAGTATTCTCCTGTG
This sequence comes from Dasyprocta punctata, assembly GCA_004363535.1. Lineage (NCBI taxonomy): Eukaryota > Metazoa > Chordata > Mammalia > Rodentia > Dasyproctidae > Dasyprocta > Dasyprocta punctata. The sequence continues at coordinate 53,778 of RJWM01001134.1, forward strand.
ACACTGAGCCAGTGCTCTAACCGGTCATAAATGCAGCCTCGAAGCAGTCAGCTATATCCTTACCTCTATTATATCGTCAAGTTCCACAAGAATCAGACGAGGCATTGTTAGAGAGATTGCAGAGGTGCTCAGAGAAGTGTTCACGACTTCCATTTGCTCCCTTACTTTCTCATGCTGCTTCTGCAGGAAAGAAAAGAAAAGGACAGAGGAAGAGAATATGTCTTTGACAAAGTGTCAGGGAGAGTAGTGAATGTCAACATATTGTCTTTGGACTCAGACACCCCTGATACATACAGCAGTCTTGTCACTTACCTGCTGCACCTCTCTGGCAAACACTATCTGTAATGATTGATACATTGTGTCAACTTGAGAAGTTTAGAAATTTAACTAAATGACCTAGCAGGGGCCCAGGGTCCTTACTTTGTAAGCATCCTCAGCCTGTGTGAAAGGAGGGAATGGAGATGGTGTGAATGCTACACCTGCCCTAGGGGGTGGTAGCTGGCTTACAATATAAGGGAAGAAAAAAAGGTTTGTCCAAAAAAGCCTTTTTGCTCTTGCTGTTTTTGCTGTCTTCTGCCACCCTAAAGTGTTGCCCCCATGCCATGCCACCCTGCTTGGAGCCAGCTAATTATGAACTGAAACCTCCACAAACCATGAGCTAAATAAACCTTTCCTTCTTTAATTTTGGGTGTCAGGTATTTTGTCCCAACAAAAAGAGAAAAGTGACTAAGATACTACCTATCTGGTACTCAGTTCTCTCATTTATAATATGGAGACAACAAAAGTCATGTTGGGAGATTTGAAGCTATTAGTTATGATGACTACTTATAGCATCATTGTCTTAAAGAATCAGCACTTTAGAGAGGACAACCGACTCTTTTCTCCATAATGGGACTCCAGATATACGATTGAGCATAGGCTGTATATTCGCAGTAAATGGAAGATTAGTTCATTTAAAAAGCATTCATCACATGCCGAGTTTGGACCTGGCACAGATAGTGCATTTGAATAGGAATAAATCTATAGAAGAGCATCCCAGTGTTTCAAAAATCAAAAATGGCTTTAACACTCAAAGCATAAACTTGTGCTCTTGCTTGATACAATTCAGAGCTCTCTGGGTTAGATGCTCAGACTTTTTTTGGGGGCGGGGGTGGGGGGTGTCGAACTCACAACCTGGCACCTGCCAGGCAGGTGCTTAAGCCGCTGAGCCAAACTCCTGGCCCTATCTTTCTTGAGGCAGGGTCGCAATGTGTAGCTCAGGCCGGCCTTGCTCACGTTGTAGCCCAAGCCGGCCTTGAACTCACAATGCTCCACCTACCTCAGTATCTCCAGTGCTGGGATTAAAGGCGTGCACCACCATACCCAGCTTTAGATGCTCAGACTTTTTGAGGAGGGAAATGAATGACACATTTTTTGATGAATGTTTTAATTTCTACCCTCACTTTTTGGTTCTAGAGGTCAGGGATGTTATGATTCTAAGGAAACAAAAAGCTTTCAGTGGGTTCAGAGTCTGAAAGCAACAGGAAATGAATCAAAAGTGATCAACTTGAATAAAAGCAAGTTTCACAAACTAATAATTATGTAAACAACACAATTAGCACTGCTTCGGCATGATTCACCGACCATGTCACATCATAAAAGAAAAACAATCTCCCTGATCCTAAAGAGACAGAAACGGTGCTGAACGGCAGAGCTTTGGTTTATGAGAATATCTAAACAGCATCTTTTAGCCAGTACTTTACTTGCTTTAAAAATACTGCACTTTATATTCATCTTGTAAAGATTTTATTATACTATTACTCTTTCAGTTTAGGAGTAGGATGATAAAATAAATAATGTAATTGTTATTTGTGTCCATCAAAAGGTTTAATCTCTGGTTATTTTTAGTTTTGCATAAAGACTAAAATCTTGGTATTATTCTTTTCTGACCCATGCTATAGGACTAATATTAGTAAGTGAAATTAAACCTCTTAAGATTGTTTCCTGAAACACAAAATCAGATCTAAATAAGTCAGATCTATTCAGATCAATTTTCTTTTCTTTTAGGAAAGACTACTGTATAAATTCAGGATTGAGTTTTAAATTTTGTTCAAAGAAATTAGTTCCATGCTATTTAAATATGGAAAAGTAATAAAAAAATGTGAACAGCCATCCTGCAGTTATGTGGAAGTCCAACTTAATCATGAAAAGAGGATTTATACTCAAGAATAACCCATGGACCCAAATCACTTCAGGCTTACACCATAGTGCTATGCTACCTTGTTCACCCATCTTCTTATCAACAAATGTACTACATGCAAGGCATCATGCTAGGTACTAGAAAGATCTAATTTATGCAGGTCTAGAGCACAGCCCTTCATGTGCTTATCGTCCAGTAGATGTAGACTTAGATGCACAACACACAGTTACACAGTTAGCAGCTACCAACGCCTCCTAAACTGGAACACAGAAGAACATATGCTGAGTGCGATGAAGTTTGGCGACCATACCAAAGGCATGATCTATGGCTGTGTCAGTGTAGATGAGGGGGCGACTTCCTCCTGTGCTCAGGCTGTGACCTGGGGCTAAGATGACCTCTCTGCCAACCTCCACATGAACAAGTGAATGTGCTTTTCATGGAAAGGGTGTGTGTGTGTGTGTGCGCGCGTGTGTATGTGTGTTTCCTAGTTTTCACTGACTTTTCAAAGGTATAGAAGAAGGTCACGACACGAGAACCACAAGACTCTAGGGTAGGTGAGATACTCTGCAGAGGGAGTGCTAAAGTGGGCTTAAAGGTGACACAGATTTAGCCACAGATGAGGGAGTTAGACACTGTACACACCATGGGCAACAGGAGCAAGGAAAAAAACCCACACAATCTCCAGTGACAGAGGAAGATTTCGTTAGGGAGTCAAGAAACATTGATGGATGACTGGGTAATTCACCTCTCTTAGCTAGGAAGCCACGGAATCCTTTCAAAGGAGGGTTTTTATCACTTTTTTTTTTTTTATAACTACAGAGGTTGCTTTAGAATCTGACGCTGCAGTGCTGTGAAAGGGATAGAGCTCAGAGCCTGGGCAGGAGGCAGACAGAAAGCTCCTCCAGGGGGGCATAGAGGGCTGGGGTGATTACCGCTCACAGAATAACTGAGCAGGAGGGTTGGACTTAGAACCTGGTTACTCAAAAGGGAGAAAAGATGGAATGGAAAAATTAGAAATGAACAAAGAGTCAATTTGTAGCAGATAGCAGCAGGGTATACCCAATGGCTACTCTTGCAAACAGACATCAATATGCAAGTTGTGCTGGGGCTTTATTAGGGATAAGGATATAGACCCGGGCATTCCTTCCATTGACCGGAACAGTGAGGTGGGCAGAGTCAGTGAGGGAGGAGATGAGGACAAAAGGGGAGGAAGTCGACCTAATGCCAAATGCACAAAGAGAAAGGAACACAGGCGGAGAAGGGCTTTCAAATGCCTCACTGCTATGATGTTCTCTTTCTGAAATCTCGCTCACACTGTTCATTTGTACTCGGTAGGAGATTTGTTTAGCAAAGCTAAACTGAGGCCTACCATCTGTTTGAATTACTAACATGCCAAATTCCTGGTATCCACATGTATGAGGTTTAAAAAAAGTTGTGCATGAGAAGACTCTAATTAAAAGTTATTTTTGAATCTACAGTATTCACTTTTAGAACGAAAGTCTCTTCGTGTGGGCAACACTGTCCACTGACTGCTCATCACCTTTGAAAGTCCAGTGTGTCCTGCTATGCATTGATTTCCCAACCATTAGAAAACAAGTGGCTCTGTGCCTATGCATATAGACTTTGGCTTTCAGTTCATTGCACATTACCTTTCCTTGTTATGGGCTTTACAAAGGACTTTTAACTACAAGATCTCATCCTAAAAATAAGTGACTAGAGAACAACACGTTAACACACAGGATCCTAGCATGCGTTGTCTACGTCGTCCTACACTGAGGACAAGGCAATTGGCTACGCTCAACCACTCACAGTCTGAAATGGGAACGATGTACAGTTTTCCAGTACTGGTAATAAGCGGTCTCGCTCCCCACTCCCTGTGACGCAATCTTACATCCTGAGATTAAGGAGTAACATGTCTGTGGTCTCTCGTGGGCCACAGTTTGCCCTGTCCGACAGGGACTGGTCTGTTCGGCCGGTTTCCCTCCGGTGCTCTCAGTATTGGACACACTTTGACGACTGCCAAAGTAAACCCCTGAAATGACTCTGTGGCTTTGCAGTGTTGTTCTTCTCTTACTTAAATGATCTCAATCCATTCTTGGGAACAGGAGATATTATTCTATAGGATAGACGTATGGATCTAAATATCTCAGGAAAGAAGACTCCCTTATCACTTAGAACTGAAGAGAAATCATCAAAAAACTTGAGTGCAATCTGACAAAACTACAGTGTCTTACAATTCCCTATTTTCATTAAACCAATACATTTTCACTAAGCTGTTACTTTATGTCAGACAGTGTGACAGCTGCTTTAAGACTCTAAGGGGAAGGACACAGGATTCCCTAATACCTTGAGGACCCTATTATAATGGGGAGGAGGATCTATTTAAAGATGACCACAATACAGAAACAGAGTTAGAAGAGGTGATCAAAAATAGAAGGAATGTTTAAACAAAAGTATCTATTGCAGTAAAAACTACATTGCCATTAATCTCCCTCGGGACCCTCCCCCTCACTTTGAACACACTGATCCTGTCATTCTCGCCACTTTCTGAAGCAGTTCTGTAAGTCCTTTTTTGGGCCTGCAAGTCATAATCAAAAATACAGTGAACGCTACTGCCAAGTCCCAACCAGCCAAAAGCCAGGCTCATAAACACACTGCAGTGCGCTTTCATCTGCCTCATTGAGTCTGGCACAGTGTGACTTCTGAGCCCTCCCCCACATCAAAATGACCATGAAAAGAAAACATTTTGAATTGATTCATGACATTGAGGTAGCCATGATAGCACAACTAAAGACACTCAGGAAAAAAGGAACCTCCAGAACTGCTTCAAAAAGTGGCAAAAACAATGAGATAAGTGTATTTCAAGTGAGGGGAAGGACTTTGAAAGGGATTAATGGCGATGTGTTGTTTGTTTGTTGAGACAGAGTCTTGCCATGTAGTTCAGGCTGACCTTAAACTCACTATGTACTCCAGGCTGGCCTTGAACTTGCAGGGATCCTCCTGCCTCAGCCTCCCACATGCTGGGATTATAGGTATGCACCACTGATCCCAGTTTGGAGTGTGTGTATGTGTGTGTGCTTCTTGTTTGTTTTTGTCTTTTGAGACAGGGTCTTGCTATGCAGTTCAGGCAAGCTTTGGGTTCACTTTGTAGCCCAGGCTGGTCTGAAACTTGCAATGATCCTCCTGCCTCAGCCTCCCAAGTGCTGGGATTACAGGAGTGTGCCACCAGGCCTGGCTACATTTTTTACTGTAATGAGTTTTTAAAAATTTAAGCACACACTGTATTTTTTTTAAATCACACTTTGTATGACCAGGCATCACTGGATCGGATTATAAGGTAGGCTTCCCAGGGGAATGGATTCATGAGCAAAGACTTAATGGGCCAGGGGGCCTGACGAGGAGGAAGGCATGAGAGATCTACATTCCAGGCAGGCAAGACTGCTGGTTGGGTGATAGCTGCCTGGACTGAATATGTGAAGCAAGGGGCCAAGAGGCGGCGTCGAGGAGGCGGTGAGGGTCAGAGTCCTGCACGCTGACTGGGAAGGCGTGGACTGTCCTGGAGGCAGCATCTTTCAAGTGTTGTCATCCACGACTCACACTGAAAAGTGCACTACAGGCTGCGAGCCAGGGTCCATACTCATGGCAAAAATGTGACGAAACTATACCTGAGTAGATGTGTTGTGCTTTAATATTTTCTGTTGTATTTCACTTCCTTTTTAAAAATGATGACTAAAACCTTCCAAATTTATTTTATAACCCACTAAACGATCCACAAACTCCAGTGCCAAAAGTACTGCTCCATGTGACAAGGAGACAATGAAAGATTTTGGTAAAAGTAAATAGTGACTCGAAGAACTGTGATTTAGATGGGTCATTCTGACAGCGCCAGGAGAATGGCTTGGGTGGGAGAAGGGTGGGGGAGAGAGGGGACGAAGCTGTGGGTTGAGAAAGGATGACGGCCAGAACTAGAGATGCTGCAGAGAATGGGGAACAGGGAAGACAGCTAAACATGTTCCGGCGGTGAACCTGGAGGTGACCTGTGGTTGAGCGAATGTGGAGCGAGCACAGGGGGGCGGTCTTAGCCATGAGGTGAGTGACTATCATGTGTGAGACTCATGCATTAGAAAGAATGCCACTGTGACCACTGGGATTCTAAGCAATATTGGCTAAGTCTGCTTCTATTGAAAAACACTGGTGGTCAGGGTAATTGACTTTCATTTAGAAAATTTTACAATGATCCAGTGAGGGTTAGTGATGACTGCAAATTAGAGAGCCTCGTCTAAGTTAATTTATTGGCAATACAAGTATGCCACTGAACCGATGGAATTTCTCAAAGTTATTTTCTATGAGTCCACACCGTTTTTCCATTGTGATCTTTATCACTATGTCCAGATGTTCAGGTGTCATCTTCTTAGAAGATGACCCTTCCCTACGACAGCAGGTGGGAGGACGCGTGCTCACTGGCATGGGCATGCAGTCACCAGCTCTCCAGGGGTAAGCATCCCACAGGATGATCGCATTTGCAAGCTATTTCGATGTCTAAGAATTTCCCTCACTTCTTTGTATTTTCATGACCTTGTCTTCAGTTAGTTTTTGTACATCTGCACCTGCTCACCAGTCAGGCTGTGAGATTTGCTTATCATGTCTTTCTAGAAATTACACACAGCAGGTGTGATGTGCCTTTTCAAAAATCATGCATACTCAGAACATGCAGTTCTGCAGAGTTTTGTGTTCCAGTGCTCTCAACATTAAAAAGTTATGGATACTAATAGTGCACCAACTAGATATTGTGGCACATACTTGCAATCTCAGCTGAAGCAGGAAGTTCAAGGCCAGTATGGGCAACTTAGTGAAACCCTATCTCCAAATAAAATTAAAAAGGATTTGGAATGTAGTGGAGTGCTTGCCTAGCATGATTGAAGACCTGAGTACTTACGAACTTCGAAGGCTGAGGCAGAAGGATCACCGTGAGTTTGAGGCTATCCTGGACAGGCCAGCCTGGACTACACAGTGAGATCCAGTCTCCAAACAAACAAACAAACAAACAAATGAAAAGCAAACAGCCCCTAGTCCTGAGGCAGGAGGAGACTAATGCCTCCTTTTGCCAGTTGCAAGAGCCACAGATCTGTGCATAGGCTCGTGAGCACCAGAATAACCACATTCTTGTCAAAGCCAGACGCAAGCAATTATTATAGTTCCAACTGAATTTTAGGCACACACTCTTGGGTTAGTGATTTATGGAAACAATAAGTGTCATATTTAAAAACATGAGCATCCGGATATATTATTTCATCCACGCTCTTAGTGGAATGTCACACTGTCTCTATCTGATCTGTATTTCCAGGCACCGCCCACTGTACCTCATAGTCCCGCTGCCGGGCCGTTATGGCCCTGTTCATGTCTTCAGCATCCCTGACATGGTCAAGGGCCTGGTCCAGGGACTCCTGGAGGTCTGCCAGCTTAGCATTGTAGTCATCCAGCTGCTCCAGGACGACAGGGAACAAAGAGCGGGTATCATTGTGCAGCCGCTGCCAGTTTTCAGCCTGGGTCAGCACTGGGAGGAAACAGAGACGGAACCTCAGTCTGGGCTTCCCAGGTCGCCTCGCATGCCTACAAAATGTCCAGGCCAAACCTTCTCCCACGATGGAACGTGAAGCCACTGTATATAAAAATAGCGTCACATCTTACACTTGAAATAATAAAATGCTATTTTTTGTATTTAAGACCCCCAGATAATAGTTAAAAGAAGGATTTGATTCGTTTTCCCACATAGATGATGTTTCATGTGGAAACCTCCTCTTATACTCTTATTATTACTGATGCTATTAACAATTTTTATCCTGTAAAGGGGACATGAATATAGCATAATTTTTACTATTAAAATAACCAAAATTATCTTGTCAATTATAAGGTAAAATATTAGGATGTTTATAACCACTCATTTTCTGTATTCTCTCTAGACCACTGTTTTTAGTTCCTTAGGTCAAACCCAGACCATGATTTTGGGCGAATAAAGATTAAAGGCCAGTGACATGCTATCCTTAAACTTTGCGTGTGTCCTTTATTCTGTGCTCAAGGGCACAAGTGCTGACTGCAGGCCTTATTTCTACTTTTCCTCAGGGAACATTAGTCTATCTCGTTTGACATTTATGTTTTCTTTTATCGCTGTCAGAGGACACAAGTTCTTGACTGAGTAAGGAAAATGATCATAAACGCATTCACTATGTGCAAAGCACTGAGTGGGTAGCGTTGCTACAACACCAAACAGAGGAGGAGCTCGGCCACATCCGGTTGTGACCTTAGAGCTCCACCTTTCCTGACTGTGGCCCCGTCCTGACTCAGAAGTGTGATCCGGCATTCTTCTTTGCTTCTCGCTGCTGCTAAGACTTTGCACGTTTGTTACCGTCATAAACCTTTATGACAATAATGTTGTTCTTTGACAGTATCTACGACAATCCTTGAAGAAACTAATAGCAACAATGTAGGAAAATGACGAGTGCACTCTGACCCCTTTTATGCCATCAGTTCCTTTGCAATCTAATGAAGGCTTCAGATTCTTTCTGAGCAGTATATTCTAAAATGCATAAATAAATGAAATTTAAAAGCTGATCAACGTATAAAAGGCAAATTGGTAACAGTGCGATGTATACTTCTTTCATAGTAAGATCTAAAGATGGAACTAATAACTGCTGTAATTTTGAGATGCTGATAAACTGAAACACTATTGTGAGATATCAGCCAACAGCTGAAGTATGACATGAAATCGGTGATTTCCTTGGTCAGTTGTACAGATTGAAATTAACCATTTCTTTGCAACTCTTCCATCAACAGCGGAACCCATCTCATTGCTCCTTGTATCCGGGCTGATCTTAACCAAAAGAATGGATGTAACACGATGGGGTTCCAACCAGAGGCCTCAAGACTCCTTACACTTTCCATGGGTAGGGACAGGGGTCTGGAGATGAGCAAATAAAATAGAAACCTCCTCAGGTCTTTTAGCCAGTCTTGACTAGAAGGAGTTAAAAACAAACTACTAGAGAAATTCCCATAAAGGCAAATCAAAGACAGCGGGTAGAAAAAGAAAGAAAGAAAGAAACAAACAAACAAAAACACAAAGAAAGGCACCAAAAGACCTTGGGACTTGCACCAAGAGACCAAAAAAAGAGTTCACAGGCAGGACACAGAGAGAAAGCCAGGGGCACAACCAATAAGCTGCTTCTACTTCCAGTAAAATATAGGGGAAAGAAAGTGGGGACTGACTAAGGCAGCACCAACTCACACCTGTGCACTAACATATACACTTATGTACATGGGTATTCACTCTAGAGTCACTGTATGATTCACTCTAGTCGTTATAAAGTACAGTAGACCTCCACATGCCCCCCTTAGTAGTTCTAAGCTAACCAAGAATAAGGCTCCCCCTTGCAAACTAGCTGCCCGCCGCAACATAAAGCCTTAAAAGATACACCGAAGACAAATAAATGAACAGACAAAACAAAACAACAAAAACAGTTGCACATAGACCACCAGAAGAAATGATGTTAGGCAGAGGTGCCCGGAAGCTAATCCAGTTATGACAAGCTCTGGGTAGGAGGGAAAAGGGTCACTCACTTCCCGCTGTGAGAAAAACAGCTAAGAACAAAGGGCCCCATGGGTCCCCCATCTTTCCAGAGCCCCCTACTCTGATTCTTTCTTATCAGCTCTCTGCCTTCTGCTATAAGATAGCTTTCTTATCAGCTATCAGATAGCTTTATTATATGCTTTCTACCTTTCTTTTCCTTTCTTTTCTACCTTTCTTTGTTACATGCTTTCTCCATCCTTTTCCTCCTTACAAATACAGTGTCTTCTCTTTGTTAATCTTGTCCCTCTAATTTATTCTTGGGGCTGAGTTATGACTCTTAGCTGGCTCCGGACACATGGGTGAGCTTGGCTCACGCTGCATGTAGCAGAGATAGATATATAGCTTGAGTCCAGCCCAAATTGTCAACCTATGAAACCATCAGCAAATAAATGCTTTTTTTTTTCAAATGAGCATGTTTGAGGTGAAATAATAGATAGCAATTGATAATTGATACAGTGACCAAGTGATAGCTTCAGTATTACTGCTGTGGTTTGGTGCCTGTATTTGTCATTAATGGAAATGTAAAACTTCCATTGAGGCTAAAAGTTATTAAAACCAACGTTGCCAGCTATGCAGCAGTTCTGTCTTTTTCAGTAACCATTGTCTTACTGTAGTTCTGGGAATTGGTACTCCTTAGCTTCCTTTCCATTTTATACATTCCTGCCAACTGCTAAATCCCAATTTGCTCTCCATAGAACCAAAAACTGTAGATCTCTTGTGGAATATTAGCTGTTTCCAAACGGCTCCAAGTTGGGGCTGGATCTAAAAATCTTGGTAATATAGTAAGTTCCCTTGAATAATTCTTGGAGGTCATGCTAGAGTTACCTAGCTCTGAACACCAAGAACTGGTTGCTTGATCACATGCCCCAAGCCTGCTTGGACCTACAAAGAAAGCAGAGATGAGCAGAGAGGTGTCAGCCAGGAGCTGGAGACACCTACATTCATGGGCCTCGTCCGCCTCTGCGTCCACAAGCTCCCGCTGGGTGAGGAATGGTGGACGGTGTCGAATCTCCTCCAGCATCTTCTGGGCCAACACCAGTTTCTCTGTGATTTCCTCTGGGTCAAGTTCCTGCTCCTCCCCATAATAGAGCATCTTGTTGTTGATCTCTGAAAGGAGGAACACAATGAAACAGACAGCAGGAAGAGAGGATGCCACTGATGACAGAGGGGAGTGCGGGCTGGAGGGAAAGCACAAGCTGACCCTGAAGGGGAAAGAGACTGAGTCCAGGACCGAACCAGCATTGTGCTGTCAGCCTCGGAGCTCAGCACATGTTCCAAGGACGGGGAGGACCCGAGCAAACCACTCTCCTTCTCGTGCAGCATCTTCTAAACAGAAACCCTACTCTGCTTTCTCCTCATCTGGTTTGCAGTAATTTGAGAAGGCTTATACTTGAGGCACAAAAACCTGGGGCCTCAGATCAATGTTTTATAGAAACACTAACTCGCAGAAAATATTTGGGGGTCTCTTTGGTCATATATGGGGTGCAATGGAGGTATTAATTGTATTTTACCCAAAGATTTACCAAAGCAAGGCCTTAAGCTGAAATGAGAATATTTTGATAAGTTACTCAACCCTTTCAGACTGTTATACAGACTAGAAAATAAAATAAGGACTTGTTACAGGACAGTGAGTTTGCTCAGTATGATTTTTTTTTTTTTTTTTTGCAATTGCTATTTTCCTTCTGCAGAGACTGCATGCCCAGATCGGGTCATCTTGATTCTGTGTATTTTAACCATACTGGCATAAGCAGAGTGCAGAATTTTAGGCCTGAAGGATGGAGGAGGCTCAGAGGGATTTGGGGACTTGTCTAAACACTTGCATGGGGCTGGCGTATGTTCTCTGAGTCCCTCATTCCCAACACGTATGATCAGAAGAAAGGTATGTAACGGCTGCTGTGTCCCACGGCAGCTCTGGGAGGCATTTTATCTTTCTGGAATAAATGAAATGGTGTGTCTGTGGTTTACTGTGCGGTTAGCCAGACAAGATGGGTAAACAAATATATTGGTGTCACATAAATCGCCCCAGAATAGGGGTTGTATTTTATAAGCCTAATAGCTTGAAGGTCACCAGCAGCTATTTCAGAGATGGCTGCGAATGAGGAATGACTCACCATTAGTGTTGTACAGCATTCCTGAATTCTGAAGGAAGGGAGATAAATGGTGGAGAATTTTTACTGCTGTAAGTATTACTGAGAGAGCCATAGTGAAATCAAGATATGAAAAAAAAAAAAACCAGGAAGGAATTAAATAAAATATAAAATATTAATCCTTGAAATAAGCTACGATGGGTATATTTCCTCTGCTCTAGCACATGCAGTACTAAATATTTTGGCACTTGTTTGCAAATATTATGGTTACGATTTTGGCCTGTTGAATTTTAGCTATGTCTAGAACAGAGTACAAAAAGGAAATATACACAATAACATGTTTGCCTTTGGTCTTTGGATACTGTTCATACATTATTTTAAAGACATTAAAAGCTGATATAAATTACCATTTCCCATTTACATTTATTTGGTATTTTTCATCCTTCCTCATGCTTAAGGGGTTAGATGGTTCAGATTCTTTTCAAATGAAACACTTCAGAGTAACATTTCAGGTTACCAAACAGCAAAAGTGAATTATTTTCTCTGAATGGCTTACTAAGTTTCTGGCTTGATTTGCTGTCTAGAGGGGCATTTATATCTTAATTGAATGAGGTTATCTAATCTCCCAGCTTCATTCTTACTCTTTGAACAAATCAATAGTTACTATAAAATGCTCCAGGAATAGAATATGTTGTCAGTAAATGCAGAAGCCTAAGGTAATGGGGGTGGGGTAGGGCATTCTGAAATGCATGTCATTTTAAAATTACATATTACAGGCACCAAAGAAAATGCAGCAAGCAGTTAATCTCAGCTTTATAGATCCTTTTGCCTGGAATATGCCACTGCTGTCTCAGTCTAAATATGAGTCTTCTATTATGGGTCTCTTTACTGTCCTTGTGCCTTGAGATTGCATTGGGTGTTATCATCCAGCCTTTAATATAAAGCATAATAAAAACTACAGCAGCAGGCAGATACCAAATCTCAGCAGACTCTAAACCAAGGGAAGTCTTGGTTCTAAAATAAATGCAATCTCTGTTATAAAACTGAAAGCTGCTCTCAGTGAAATATTAAGATAGTTTTCTAGATACAGCTTACACTAGAAGTTGGAGTACAAATAATTGAACCTCCAAGAGGTTGATTCTGTCAGGATACTGTAAGGCGAAAAAATCTCACAAAGTCCCTCCTTCCTTTTCCTCTGGTTTGGAGACCTGAACAACTTGTCCATCTGGTCCTTGGGAAACAGCATCACAGAAAGAGCTGAGGACCATTTGGTCAGTCTACTTCCATTCTAAAGGCTACTTTCTCTCCCTCCCTCCCTCTCTCTCTCTGTAAATAACTGAGGAAAAAAAGTATGTGACTTTTGCTCACTTTTTGCATTTTAAAGACACCCGAGAATACTGTTTCTCCTGCCAGAAAAATACTGACTTTAAACTTCTGTGAGACACTTGAAAGGGAACGGTTTTGTATATTTATTCTTCAATACCAATAGATAGTAGGTAGGAGTGAGTGTTTAGAAATCCCAGGTCAACAAACTTGAAATGAAAACCTTATGCAAGTCTTTAACAACAAACATATGCCTGGCACCTAGTCATCATTGGCAACGGCTCTTATTTTGATTGGTAGTAATACAGTGTATGTTTTCTTGACATTAAGTTGAACCAGAGGAGAATATTTACCTTGGATTTTATCCCTCATACTGTGGGCTTGCTCTACCAGGTGAGCTGCGTGATCAGTGGTATCCATGCTTTCCTTCTGAACCAGTTGCCCCTTTCTTGAGGCTTGACTTTCCTACGAATAATTCAAGTGAATTCTGGGTTAAATTTGTGAGAAAGGAATGTATCTGTGCATGGGGGAGTGGGGTGGGCACAAGGTATTCATCCTGTAAATACAAACTGTCCTAGCATGTGAAGGGTTACAACAAATAAAATGGCCCCGGAAGTCACGTATGCTGCTGTGAAACTCAGTTTAGAATCACAGAATGCTGCATAAAACCCAAGGCTGTTCCTATGCATTTCACAGCTCATTCCTCCCCAGGACTCTTTCACACATGGTTTAGCCTCTGAATTTTTACCATATCTTTACATGCCAGACTGGGAAATTACGCATGTGGACCATTCAGTTTGACACTTTGCTAACAGAAGAGCTTAAAGCTTCAAAGAGAAAATGATTGTGAAAGTAGGCAGACCTGGAAATGCTTCTCACATCGATGGTTCCTGGGTGGTCCAACCGCTGCTGCCACGGAATTACCACAGAGACAGAAGGGGCTAAAGGCTGTCTCATCGCTTCATTCCAAATTCCCACCAATGGTGACGGCACTGTGTACACATAACCGCTCTGTCACAGTGACTGGAGTCTTTCTCCGAGGAGAGCTGATTTTACTCTCTTAACTCGGGAACGTCTACCTCAGAGGATTCATACGGAATTTGGCAAAATTAAATCCTGACTCCAGAGTGGCTTCTGAAGAGAGGGTACACGTGGGTGTCTATACGCATTGTGTGGTCAAGGACAGAGCTGATCTAGGAGCACAGACACGATTCAGGGTGGGATATACCCTGTGCGAATGACATGGTGGGAGTCTGCACTTTTGCACTAGAAAGACTGATTCCTACATCTACGTAGAAAAAGGAGGATTCCTTAAGTCTGGCGTTCGGTACATGCTCACTTGCCTTGTCAGGAACTGTCCTGGCTCAGCTCAGTGACAAAGCGCTGCGGCGACTGTGTGTTTGCAGGATGGTCTGCCACAGTGCTGGTGAGCCCCCAAGGCCGAGGCTCCCTCAGACAGGGCCACAGCTGGCTGCCCCAAACGTCTCTGCAGTGTCCACCCAGGTGACTGTGTCACGGTATCACCCGAAATGCTTTCACTTTCCTAGCACAGCTCAAACTAGTGGCCATCTATGATGGTCAAGAAAGAGAATGCAGAAAAGATATCATGGCAAACACATGACTGGAAGCTTCTTACTGGGCAGGTCAGTAACACTTTCCACACAAAGCAGCACCACTGGGGTTGGTGGGGGGTGCCCGAGCAGGGGTATGTGGTCATCAGTCTCCTCACAGGTGGGGACTCCCTGAACGGACGCTGGTTTCTGAGTCACTGTGTCCCCCCCCCCATTACAATCTTCCTCAGGGCTTATTATAATATTTCCAGAGAAACAATATTCATGATCATTTTAAAACTAGATGATGCATGAATAAAAAAGTAAAATAAAATAAAACAAAATAAAATAAAACTTATTCTCCATGTCTCTCCTCACTGCTAAATATGGACATAGACATACAAAACATTCAAAAATTTTTAATGAGTTTGTGTTTGATCCTTTAAGTAGAATATTTGCAAAGCATAAGACTCATTTTTTACTCTGATTTCATCATTCAAAGGAAAGGTCTGTTATTTAACATGAAATTTATTTTAATGCTGAAACTTTGAAGTAACAAAAGGTGAAAGATGGCACGGCTCTAAGAAAAACCTCTCTTCTAACAAGCGCCAGAGGGCGCTATGAGATATCTAGATGAACAGAGATGTATAGATAAATGGATATAGAGACATAAGTGACTCAAATCGTAGCACAGAGGGACATTTATTACTTCACATTGAAAAATTATTGAATATAATACAGTATATAGTGATACCTTATTTGAGTGTTTCATTCTTTTTCTGTAACTTTGCATATGGAAGGAAAATACTGATAAAATGGGTGTGCCTTGCTTTAAGAAAGCTGAAATTTAAAAAATTACCTCACAACGATAAAATGATTGATGCTTCACATTACAAAGGATTAATCATTTACTCAGCTCAAGAATGAATTCTTTTTATATTTACCTGATATAAAAAGTGGCAAGAATTTTTGGTAATACAGTGCATTAAGAGTAGTATACTTAGAATACTAATTTAAAAAACATCAACCAGATTAAACAAAGGATGATAACAATCAGTAGCTTATTGTTTAAACTGGGATGCTTTTGTGAATGAAAAGGAGGTAGTTTTAGTAATTATTCTGGGCCACAGCCATAAATAGGGATAGTCTTGGACAAAACAGTAATAGACTAATGGGTGTGTTATTCTACTTGTGTGGGTTTGCTTTATCTGAAACACTAATGACTTCCAAATACCTTCCCAGGGCTTGTCTCTCCTCTGAGAAGCAGACTCCAATCTCTCACTTCTCTCTGGGCATTGACATCCACAGATACTTTGCTTAAAATACCCAGA
The DNA here is from genome assembly GCA_004363535.1 of Dasyprocta punctata. Classification (NCBI taxonomy): domain Eukaryota; kingdom Metazoa; phylum Chordata; class Mammalia; order Rodentia; family Dasyproctidae; genus Dasyprocta; species Dasyprocta punctata. The sequence goes on from RJWM01001134.1 coordinate 69,869, forward strand.
GTGACTCATTCTTAGTCATCCATATCGTTAAGACAGAGATCCAGTCCTGTTCTTCAGATGGTCACCAAGTCCTTTTTATTTAACTTGCCATTCTATCTTCTCTTCTTCTTCTCCACTACCACAATTTCACCTGATCCCTGCTTACTGCAAACGCTTTTCAAACAAAGGCAAAGCAGCAACCAGCCACTCTTCTGTCTGAGCTACCACGGCAGTCTTCCAGCTCTGTTTGGTCTTCAGAGTCTTGACTGTCCAGTCTGTCATCCAATGGCAGAGAAATATGTCTGAAATGCAAATCTGATCAACTGTCCTGGGTGAATGCTTCAGGAACTTTTGAAGCCCACAGGCTGATATTCACATGCTCCTGAGCATGGTACGCAAGGTTCTTTATTATTTACCTACCGACAATTTGTTCAGCATTACCTCCTGCTCCTTGCCTTACAATTAATCTTCTGCAAGGCTAAGGACCAAGTTCTTCTAGTACCAAGAACACAGCATGTTGTTTCACATCTTTTTCATTGCAGTATTTTCTCTTGCTGAGAAGTTCTTGATAAACTAGTCCTTCTCAGTCACTCATCCACACCCTCTCTGAGAGGCCTTCCCTAATACACCCCTGCGGACAGTGCTCACTGCTTCTTTCTTAGAGGTACCCTTTAACCTGAACTGTGCCTCCACAACTAAATGTTGTGTCCTAGCTTTTTTGTTTGTTTTTATTTTTTTAACATATCTGTTTCCCACTAGACTGTGATGGTCTTTTGAGCATGGCCTTGTAATTCACTTTAGTACTCCTGGCACCTAACTATTATGTGCCAGGAATTTAATAATGTTTCCGGAAGAGAAACACACACTTCTGTTCAGCCTGCCTTTTTGGTGGGACTAGTGATAAGGCTCAGATGCTTCTGCTGTACTTCCATCTCAGTCTTTGAATGAGTTGTTATGTTTGCTGTGGCTGACGGTGTAGGGAGGAGAGCAGAACTGGAGGAGATGGAGAAATAGAGGGACGGCACAGCACAGCACCCCTCCCCGCTCTAGCCACCCTTGGATACTGAGTTCTGGGACTCTGAGCTCCGTGGTGGACCTTCCAGACCCAGTGAAGAGCAACACTGAGATTGGAAGAGGCTCACCATCTCCACCTCTGCTGGTAGCTCAGTACTACTATCACCCCGAGCACAGTAGCTTTGGGAACACAGGAAAATGAAACCATGGCACGGCCTTTGGTATTTTCATCACACACAGAATCAGCAGCAGCAACAGCAGCAGCAGCAGGAAGAGGAGACACTTTGAGCGCTGGCTCCTGAGAACACAGATGTGTGGGCATTCTTTAGGGGGTTTCCAGAAGTAGGTGATGAGAAAGGGCTCTAAGACTTTCAGAAGGAAAGAAGGACTTGCATAAGGAGGCTGGCACAAAACCAGTACCTTGAAGTGAATATAATTTATGGTATTTAGGTCACATGAAACCCAGGTGATATAGATAATTCACAAACAGAGATTACTTACCAAGTTTAATGGGCAACATTATCGTGATTTGCATCAGTGTGGGGACATTCAGTGAAACCCTTCATTCTAGTTAAAACAGTAATTTCTTGATAGAAGGCTTTCTCAGGGAAAGCTTCCCTTAAATTCTTCCATCGGTCAGGGCCTTTCTAGTCCGAGGACTTGAAGGATGCTTGAGAATCATTAGGATTGGCTTTGGGCTTTCATTCTGAAACGCTTCAGCAGGCTCTTGCACCACTAGGGCTGCTGTAGGCAGATGGGATTTCTACAGGAATTGATGCGGCACTGCGGGAAATTCCCAGCAGCATTACCAGCCGCCTGCTGCTTCGGGGTGAGTTCCTTTGGGGCAGGAGCCTTTCCTACCGTGAGGTCACTCTCAAGCTTGCATGATTTCCTCCCTGGGAAAGCCTGATTTAACTTAAATGAGAAGCAGGAAAACAGCACAACAAAAGGACCAGTGACTTCCTGAACTGTGGCAGGAGCTACTCTGGGTGAAAATATTTCCTTAAGCATGGAGACACTTTTGACAAGTTTCGACTGTGACACTCAAATGAACTAGTGGGTTTCCACAAAGGTTTTTTCTTGGCATTTCCTTTGAAGCTTAGATTTCACTGCTCTTTAAATGTTAGTGGTTGGATTAATATGCCCCATCAAATAGGAACTCGGAACACAATTTTCATATGCATTTAAAAGTAGATGAATCTTCCAAGGGTGCAATTAAAGTAATTTACAGTTTTAGAAATAGAAGTTCTTAAATGTTTAGGACATGGAAGGCTAAAAGATTCTGTATAATCATTATTTTTTACTTTATTTTGCTATGCTGGTGGTTGAATTCAGGGCCTCATGCCTGATAGGCAAGTGCTATGCTACTGAGCCACACCCCCAATCCTACTTTTCATAGAAAATAAGAATCATTTTGCCGGGTGTAGTGGCACGCACCTGTAATCTCAGCACTCTGGGAGGCTGAGGCAGGAGGAGTGCAAATTTGAGTCTACCTTGGGTACCTTAGCGATCTAATGAGATTCTAAAATAATCAAACACCTGAGGATGTAACTCAGTGCAAAGGTCCTGGCTTAATCCCAAGACTTCTCAAAAAACTTTCTTTAAAAGAAGATGACAGCTTATAGTGTCTGAAAGCAGAAACTCCAGAGTATCTGGGCCAGTACGGGTGAACCATGATGAGGACAAAAAGCGTTACATATTTTAATATGGCAAATACGGTGCCTTGTTACTTAGAGTGCATTTTTTGACTGGTGTGGAGGATGGATGGATAATTTTCCATTAGATTCTTGAAAAATGTATTAAACTGTATCTTCCATTGACTCCGCTCATGTTTTAATGTTTTCCTTGTTTATCTGTGAGAGCTTTCACAAGTCATGGTCCTCTCAATGTTTTTTCTTAGTCTTACTGATTTTTTTTGTGCATTTAGTTGTTTCTTGGGTATTTATCTGTACTGTAATTCTTTGTAGTGTATTTAAGTGTATTGTTATTTCTTTTTGAGGTTTAGTAACTAGTTAATTCTACTTTCTTGTAGATTTGAAGTTCTATTATCTGTCTGGAATGTATTTCAATCTGCAGTGAAAAGTGAGTGTTGAGAGTGGCTTTGTATCAACCTGCAAAGTTGCTTTCTCAGAAATATTTCCACTTTTTCGTTTTACCATTTAATACATTCTTTAACATTTAAATTATATATTATATATAATATATAAAATGAAGTGCATTTCTGGATGATCTATAGCTCTTATTCATAAAAGGCAACAGCTCATAAGGCAAACAGCTGAATGAATATTCTAATTGCAATATGCATCGACAATTAACTAGCATCAAAACCTAAAAGGTTCCATGTAAACATGGTTATTCAAGAAACCTATCAAAACTGGAAAAGACAGTAGAGACTTTTGTTAACTCTATCCATGCATCTCGCCTTGATTTATTTTAAGGAACATTGGTCACTGCAATTTTTCTTGGCTGTATTAAGGTTCTGCAGACATTTGTGACCGGAAGGCTTACTCAGTGCCAGCTGCTATGATTCAGATCCAAACTGTCCCCCAAAATTCTTGTGTCCCAAGATGGGGCCTGGGCAGAGGAGGCAGGCCCCTGAGGGTGTGACCTGGGAGGGTGGATTCTTGTCACAGGCTCCTTGAGCACTTGGCTTCCTGGCTGCCATGGGTTGAAGAGCGTTCCTCATTTACAACCTTCTGTCATAATGCCAAATTAAACTTCTCCTCTTTTAAATTGCTGCTGTAGGATATTTTGATCTAGCAATGGGAAATCTGACTAATGGGACCAATAAACCTTTTCTTTAAAGATGGCCCCAGAAACTGAACACATACCTTTTCAGCCAGTTCCTCCACATCAGATAGAAGGCTTTTCATCGTGTTCTCAGCATTATTGATTTGTATCTTTCTCAGGATATACTGGTTTTCTCTTTCTGATAATTTCGTCTGTGGGGAAAAAAGTGTTTTTGAAATAATTCATAGGAGTACGCATCAAAATTTTAAAGATACACATAAAGCTTTTTCAGTATAGGAAGATTCAGGGCAGTATAACTTTTCTAATCAACAGTGGGGTTTACAGAGCAGTGCAGGCTGCTGTAAAGGGTGAATTCACAGGAGACCATGGATCTAGGCCACGAAAGACTGAGCTATCCACTGACTAGCATGGTGACCTGGCATAAAGGAAGGGCACATTTTTCTGATTGAACAAAGGCATAATTAGGCCAGCTAGTGGTACCTCTGGGTATCTGAGTTAAATTTGCAGTGTGGCCAGGCCTTAGAAGAACTGATCTGCTCTCAGGATCAGTGAAAACAGACTTCAGAAATTCACTTTCCTCCTTTTGGTGTAAAGACAGGTATTCTCTTTATTTTAGGCCAGTGCCCCCTTCTTTTGCATTTTTTAATTTATTACAAGTGTAACTTTCTTGAATTACTTTCGATTAAGTCCTGCAATCCTGGCAGTGATTTCCAGCCAGCTATGGTGAAAGCCATTTTGAAACTGTGCCTCAAAAGAGTGGGAGTACAGGTCTACCAAGAGGCCCGGGCCTGGGAGACTCTTCTGCGGATCAGTGTCCTCGTATCCAAACAGGGGAATTGAGACAAGAATGATTGCTAAATTTAGGACAGAATGCTCACTAAGATTCTATCCACTGCTACAATTTAATGATATTTGATTCAGTTTATGCTCCATATTTCTGGCCATTTGGTGTGGATATCATTCATGCCACCAAAAAAGTAATGAGTATGTACTATGCCAGGTACCATTTTAAATGCTTTACATATATCAATTTATTGAATTCTCTCAACTGTCTATGAAATAGGTGCAGTAATTGTCCTCATTTCCTGAGGAGGACACTGAAGAATGAAGAAGTTGAGTAACTTGCTCCAGGTCATAGTCAGTTAAGTGTCAGAGGCGGTACATGAACACAGCCATCTAATTTCAAAGTTTATCCTCCTCACCAGTATCTTAACTTGACTGACAGTGTAAAGCAGTTTCCTTACGTTCTGTCAGCTAGCTAAATTGTTTGTAAAAATATCTGCTGGTTATGCTGGAAGTCTGTGATTTAAAGGGGAAAAGCCTTACAAAGTTTAGACGTACAAGGACTGGGATAGGCTAGTGTTTTCATGTGGTCTGCATAAACTTGTTTGCTAGATATAGCTCTGAGGAGAAGGCATGCGTGTCTGTGTGTTTGAGTGTGTGTGTGAGCTTCAGAAAATGAGATAGAGCATGTGTAAATGAGAGGGAAAGGTGACAGAAAGATAGAGAGATAAGGAAGTTTCTAGAGAAACTTCAAAATCTTGCCAGTTGGAGGAAGGTAAAGGTAAGTTTGTGGTAATGATTCACTTGATGGGCAGTTTCACAGAGGAAACTTCTTTTCTTTTGACAATAATTTTGTACACAGATCCAAGTCTTTTGGCTCCTGCTTTTCTCCTATAAACTTTGTTTTTTAATAGATGGCAGTTCTTGAGTGAGGCTGAAGTTCCTGGTTACAATGTGTTGATAATTTCTCATGCAGCTGTGTGTTTTATGTGTTACACCTGCAATTCCTGCATTTGTGGGACTCAGATACCAAAGTGCACAGAAGTTACTAGAACTCTGCGAAGCCGGAATGAAAAGGCAGGGGCAGTTTCACCATTCCTGCATACTTTGAGGAGGTGGATGGTGGAGTTCATTTCGTTCACGTGTCTGTGTGCGGCGGCGCCGGACGACACACTCAGCAGTCCGGATTTGCTCTCTTCCATAGACAGCGCTGCCAGCCGCAGGTCGTCCGTCAGGTCCCAGATGCACTTGTCGCAGCCTGCAGGTGAAACGGGCATGTCATTTCTTTAGAACCAAAAGCCAGCCTGGAAGCACATTGCTGTAAGGACGCTATGCATGTGTACTGCCCTGGTTAATACCATTTGTATTTTGGTTTCCTGAGGAGCTGCTGCAGGCCATAAAGCTAGTGCTTACAGGGGCCAAGTGATACATCATGCAGCAACCCCACTTAAAACATAATAAAAACCACAGGCAACAGGGAAAGTAGGTTAACGTGAACGCCATGTGCTGTGGTGAAAGAGCAGCACAGATATGCAGTTGTGGGAAGGGCAAGTAAGAAGGCCCTGGCGCTTTCCCTTCCAGATAGGAAAAGCCCTCTGGGATGATTCTATTCTGGTCAGGCTTGGGTCTTTTGCTTGGTGTGGGCTGGCGATGCTTGGGTATATTTCTTTCTCTGCTAGTCTTCCTCAGTCAGTGTTCAGGGGGCTAGCCCCTGTGCCTTTCTAGGCTCCCCCTCTTATCTGAATGAACACTGCAGCAGGAGGAGGTGTGCAGAGAAGCACTGCAAACATTATGCTCTGATCTCCGAAGATGGTGCTATGGCAGGTTTGAGCTGAGCTGGGGCCCTGGGGAGGCAGGTCCTAGTTTCTTACTGTTTCTCCCCTTTCATATTTGAATTCTGACCACCACAGTCACTGGCTGGGACCCAGTGCCCTCCTGCAACACACTCCAAGTGATGGCCTACACAGATTTGCAGCGTGTCTTGAAGTCACCTCCTCCACTCTCCTTTGCAACTTGCCAGTTCCCAGATTTTTTCTCCCAGGCTGCGCTCTCTCAAAGGGTTGGTAAACAGAGACTGAAGGGTTAATGGTTGTTAATATGTTAACTTGTTATTTGAAGGTTAATGTGGTCTTACAAACTCTCAAGGAATGAGTCCCCAGCCAGCACATCAGGCTGCTGGGGGAGGTGTGTAGGGGCACATAGGGATCCTGATGTCCTTAAATAGACCTGGCCAGGGATCATCTATTTGATCATTGTGTAAACTCTGCCCAGCTTATACTTCATATCCTGTGCCATCTTCTAAGATGTTATGCACTGGTATTAATTTCTTCTACCCAGAGGGACTGTAAAACCAACATACTTTCATTTGGGGAAGGAGCTGAATAATGAGAAAATCATCTTTAAACCAAAAGTTTTGTTTCTCATGTAACTGCTCATGGTTTGATGAAGAGAAGCAACAGAACAACCCAGGAAAGGAAGAAGGCAGCTCCATTTTTTAATGACTTGATATTTTATTTCTGGTCTCACTTCAGATTTAGAGTGACTTGGGAAAGCCACTGAAGTCCCTTGATGTCTCTCAGTTACAGCAAATGCTGCATGGCATTGTCTGTGTGCTGCATTATCTGGTGACCTGGAGAAACAATGCAGAGACAGGAGCTAAATGAGCTCTACCACTTGATGTTACATTTATGACTTGGCCTTTAATCACTGGGCAAGATGGCGAATGTAATGACTTGATAAATAAGGTTTCTAAAATAGAGCTACATAAATGTAAAACACGTAGTTGTTGATTAGAATCAAATGAACCAAGTAGCTTTGTGCAGGATCTCTCTGTTTGAGGGTTAAGTCTGGGGCTGGGATTGAAGCAGTTTCTAGAGCAAACAAGGTCACATAGATCTTCTTTTCCCAGCCCTCAGAACACTAAGTGGGGTTAGTCAATGATGTACTGTTATTTTTACTTATGGTCGGGCAGTCCGTGCCTGTAGAGAGTTCAAAACCTTCCAGACATTCTCCGGTTACGCTGTCACACGGGCCTCCCCCGCAGTCGCACACTGCAGGAAACAAGAACAAGAGATTAGGGAATCATCTCTTAATGCTGAAACGGGACAATATTTTCATGATTTCTAGAAATACTGGTTAGGAGTGTATAATTCTTCATTGGGGATTATTATATTTGTTCTTAAGATTGTGCGGTCTGTGATACAGAGTTTACACTTCTCATTCAGTTCAGTTCTGGCAAGGTGACCCTAAGGCAAAACTGAATCTAAATTTTCTAGGACTCCTCTGCCAACTCTATGGGATTCTGTCATCACCATGCAACAACCTGAGTCCACAAAGATCCTGGTGAATTTCACATGGTACCGAATGGCCACAGGACTCAGTATTTAACTTGAAGGTGAAATCCACCTTTTCATCACTGATGGAGTCTCCAATCTAATCCAACTCCAGGGTTGGCCACTGCCAGATGTGAGGGCGCGGCAATCCCAAGGGGAGTGAGAAAGGAGGTCCAGAAGCAATTCTTGGCTCCCAAGTGCTTGACCCTTAGCAAGCCAGACTCCAACCCTCCAAAGGATAACAATCAGTGGGATGGCTGGAATAATGCCAGGGAAAGTTTTAGGAGCATATTTCCATAAATTTAAAAGACCCGAGAGCTCATCATTCATTCACTCACTCTCAATAAAGCCTTTTGGAATAAGCAAAAATCGAAACCCAATTTCATCAGACTGTTCACGTTCCACTGAGTTTACATTTTGCTTTCCTTTGCTTTGGGGGCTAAGGATTGAACTTGGGGCCTCACACGCACTCCATCCCTGAGCTACACCCCAGTCCCTCTACCGAGGTTTTGTGTGGAAATTAACTTGTAATACTGTATGGAGAGAGGAATTCCAAAGCTATCTCTGCTAGCAATAAGCTGTAATAAAACTGTGAGTTTTTCCTCATCTCTTACCTGCATTTATGAAACAAAGTTAACTTTAAGAGATATTCTCATTCATTATGTTTTAGCTACGTAATGTTCCACAAAAGACACATTACACCATTCGGCAAGATTATCCTCTATTATTCCCCACATGAGCGTCTCTTCTAAGAGTTCTCTGTGTCTTTGTTATTTAGACACACACTGAATAGCAGTTTTGAGATGGGGTGCCATCCTCTCAGGTTCTGGTCTTCCCAAAGCTGTTTCAGATTCCCTCTCTCCCTTCTAACAAGACACACGGCTCCCTCTCTCCACTTTCATTCTCCCTGACATGGCTCTTGGCACACTGCTTTCTTTTCGGCGAGTTTACTCTTACTGTGCGTGTGTGGATCACATGTGTGCCCTCCTCAAATTCAACTAATTGTTTAGCCTTTCCAAGTGGGAAGCTGATTTTCTACAGAAGCATGCCACAGAGCCTGACACCTCTTTCTCCCGCTGTGTCCCTCGGTGGCACTAGTAGTAAGGAATACTCAGTCTCAACCTTCCTTCTTCCTAGAAGGAAGCAATTTAACTTCACTTCTGAAGAGCTTTACTCTATGTAGCAAATGGGTCGAAGAAGGCCTGAATAAAATGTTTACATTTCAGTCTAACTGAGGTCTGGGCAGGACGATGGCTTATTCTATCACAGAAACAGCCACTCTGACCATTTGAGGAAATGAGAATGAAGTGATTAAGCTGCACCTTGGCTTGCTAATCTACTTTGTGGGAGACAACTTGAGTGCTTCCCCTTGAATGCAGAACAATTCCTGCAACTTTGAATATATTGAGACTTATTTCCTTATATTGATATATACAGAGCTGACTATGGTATTTCCTTCTCTCTTCAATTGGCTCTAAGCATTGCAAATAAGGCTAGCTGAGGTACTGGTATGTAATCTCTAGAAGTCATCAGACAGTATCCTGTTTCCTCGCATAGTGATCTCTGTAAAATATACAAAGCACAGCGGGATGGTAGAGCCAGTGAGCTCCAGGAATGTAGACTGGGTAGGAGCCTCAGGAAAGAGGTTATGAGTCCCCAAGGCATAAAAGTTTGCATATCAGAAACTGAAGTGGCAGCCTCCAAAAACAATTCAGTTGCTACCTTGATTGGGTTATGCAAATTGACCCCCTGCATATCTTTATCTCTGCATTTTGCAGAGGTGATTTTTTCACTACCTGGCTAGGCAGCTCAAGTGACTCATGTAGTTCCAGCCATCCTCACTGTCACTCACCCTCAAACCACCCATTTCTTCACAAGATAATAAATTCTGGGAGAGGCTGAGGATCAAGGCCTTTGTTTGCACATTCTCATGGGGATTGAACTCTGGCCCCCTTGGCTGCCCTTAACTTTGAATATGTGTTGGTGTCTTTCCTCTCGCCATGGGTTGCACTGGAGGTGGTAGATTGGAATTAACTTGCCGGGATTCCAATAATGTCTCAGTAGGATTATAAATACAACTTCTGGGATTGTGAGGAAGACTAGAGAAAGGATTACAGTAATTGGATTACTGTACTCAGTATTTGGGATTACAATATACTTCACTGAAATGTGTCTTTAAATACAAGTAAATGAGGAGACATAGCTTCCAGGAAAAAACAAAAAACAAAAAACATACAAACTGATTTAAACCATGCTAGATTTCATTCAGTCCTCTGGTCAATGATAGATAATCCATTAAGGTTAAAAAGGTAAGACAAAATTTATTCACCTATGAATTTCATTCCACCCATGCTCTAAGTTATAGTAGCAGCCTTGATAAAAATTTCTAACCCTGGTGAATTTGGGAAGCACATTCCTGTGAATGTATTTTGCCTGGGAAACTGACGAGTGGGCACTTGCAATATTTTCCCAAGATAAATTCTTCATCTGAATTCTGTATTGACAGAGGGCCGCACTGGCTTGACAGCTGTGTTAGAATTTGGAACACTGTACCTGCACAGTTCTTGGCAGTCCTGGCATCCCCATAGTAGCCGGGAGCACAGCGTTCACACTTGAATCCTGTGGTGTTGCGTAAGCAATTCCTACACTGGCCGGTAACTTCATCACAATCCTCAAAAATCAGGTTGGGATCTGAATTTCCACTGCAGTCACATTTCCTACAGGTGCTTCCGATGAGTAAGGGGTTTCCATAGTAACCAGGAGCACATCTGAAAGGTGACAAACATGTTAAATATTTGGCAACCACAGATGTCATTCCTTTTTCTACTTAAAAAATTAATTCTTCCTTCCTGAATAGAAACTGCAGCAGATTGCTCAACAAAAATCCACTGCTTCTCTTCCATCTTTCTAGTAGGACTAGACTTTGTTTTGAAGGAACCAAACCTCACTGTGTTATAAACCATTCAGCCAGGACCCAGAGGTAGGAGTGTCTGATCATCCCTGGGGTCTGTGTGGAACAGCTGAAGAATGTGTCCTGGCCAAATGTTAATAACATCTCTATTAAGAAACATTGGTCTAAGTCACATATCTGTCTTGCCATAATGAATTGTTCAAGTAACGAAACCAGAGCCAATCACTGCTGAGCGTTATCTTGGTCAAAAGGGATTGGCTCTGGAGTGATTCAATTAGATCACTGCTTAGACTCTTGTTTGAAGGTCATAGAAAAGCATTCTGTTCAGCTTCAGGTAAACGAAGGGGCAGCAGGTAGACTCTTACCTGCTGGCCGCCGTCTCATAACTGAGCAAAGCCAGCCTGGAGACAAAGCAGGTGGCAGAGCCGAGAGTACTACCAATAAACAACTGAGATTGCCATTCTTTTTTTTTTTTTTTTTAATTTTCTTTTTTGGTACCTGGGATCAAACTTACAACCTCACGCCTGCCAGGCAGGTGCTTAGGCCACTGAGCTAAATCCTTCTCCCTTTTGTTTTTGAGATAGGGTCTCACTACATAGTTCAGGCTGGCCTTGAACTCACTTGGTAGCCCAGGCTGGTCTCGAACTCACAACGATCCTCCTGTCTGAGCCTCCCGAGTGCTGGGATTAAAGGCGTGCGCCACCACGCCCAGCTGAGATTGCCATTCTTTTGAATGTTCTAGACAGGTGAGTTTGTAGGGACGAGATGCACACCTGCATGAAGCAGGCAGAGCCAGTGCCTACGGTCAAACCGGCAGCCCCCTAAAGAGGGAGCCCAGCTTGGCTGGAGAGTAGAGACTCGAATCTATCCAGCCTTCACACTCCCCGCCAACTTGGGTGCTCTGGGCCCAGAGGAAAGAATCCCTCTCTCTACTTGTCCCAAAGGTGCCAGTAGCAGAGGCCCCACTGGGAGAGTGGAGATTGCAGGTCCCATCTGCGGCAGAAGCTGCTACTAGCTTTTAGTCAACTGTCACCAGAAAGGAGCCATCAGGCAATAAAGGGTGAGTGTTGTCAGATAATCCTATTTTTGGGAGATAAAAGTAAAAATTTAACTTCTTTTGTGAAATTACATTTTTAGAGATTGGGCCGAACTTTAAAAAAAAACAAACAAAAAACCGAATAGGTTTTTGCTAGCTAATTATGTAATCTCTTGTTACGGAGCCTCCACTAGTGTAAGAAGTGGCCAGCTGGGGCAGAAGGCAGAACGGAGTGGCTGGAAGGAACGCTTAGTCACACCGTAATGCAGAGGAGTTAGCTCTGATATGAATGGAAAAAGAAAGAGAGCCAGTAAGGCGAAGGAAGCCGGCGTTGGCCTCAGCGTGCAGGACGGACTCCAGGCTGGGACAGGGAGACCAGGGTGTGGAGCGGAGGGCTTGGGTTGCGGCCTGGCCTTGGGAGTGGAAAGGAAGGGAGGGTCTTTCCAAGGAAATCAACAGGCCCAGCCAGTAATAATAAGGCACTAAATATGTACAAGGCTTCCCTTTAAAGTAAGAGAAACCTGACTTGAAACATTAAAAAAACAAAATGGAAAAAAAGAAACAAAAAAACCCGCACCTGTAACCAATCCCAGGATTCTAACAAAATGACTGTTCAACATATCATGTATGCTTTCTCAACTTTTCTTTAATACTACTTTTTTTGTGGAGGGGGGGATACAGTTGTGGCGATGGTCCAGTGCACGTTCAGTCTTTTGCTTGCATCGCAGCTCACAGTTTTACCAGTGTGAGATTATTTAGCTACCAGTGACATCTGGGAGAAAGGCACACGGGCTGGCCTTCTAACTCTGAGAGGCTCCCTGCATTTTCCAGGGTCACATAGCTAAGAAGTCACAGTGCAAGGCCTAGACCTTCCAAACCTTATGTTCTTTCCTTTGCTCCAAGCTGGACCACACTGCAGCTGCTATGAATGAACGAATAAATTCATCCAACAAGGGAACAATTCATGCCCACTTTATATACGCGATAGAAGGAGACAGGAAGAGGAAAAACACACAGCCAATACTCTGAAGGAACAGACAATGAATTTGACCTAATTATATATACACAATAGCGTGAACTTTAGAAATCATAGTCCACGAAAAAGAGGATGAATGCAAGTTCCACGCACCTCACAGAGGCACCAAGAGAAAATGTGCAGTGAGCTCCGTTGTTCACAGTTTTTTATACCTCCACACATTTCAGTCCCAGAGCAGGATAAATTATTCTTCTATGGAATACGTACCCGAAATGAATTTCTACTCTGCTGCTATTCACCAAACAGATATCATTGGACTCAGACTCACTGAAATGAACTCAGATCTACTACCTCAATGTATTCCCGGGATTCTTGGAATCTGGAGGTGAAGTGACTTTCCCAAGCTCTCCAACTCAGTTTCTTTATTTTTCCCACTTAGTCCTGCTGCATTTGATCTCCATAGGATGCCCCCTGGTCTTCCACAAAAGAAAACACAAATTTTCTATTCTGTCAGTTGGAACCTTGATTACAGTGAATACCTACTCTGAGTTATTTTGAGTTCCAAGAGCATCTTTGTGTGGTAGGTTCAGAGGTAACTCTGAAGTTGTAACCCAAACTTCAGACCCTACAGGTTTCACAGAATGAAGATAAAAGTTCAATTATTGATAGCCCCCAACAAATCCCCACTTATAAGATAAAGAAGCCAGGGTGTGAGAAACTAAACCACCTGTTCTTTGCTGTAGGGCTCAGCCCTCTTCTGAGACTCCAGGTTGAATGTTCTTACCATTTTCCAAGTCTGGCATTAATAAATTAATTAATAAATAAAGCAATGAGTATAACACTAATGAAAAGCTATTCATGAGTACAATCCTATCCTCCAGCACTTGGGAGGCTGAGGTAGGCGGAGCGTTGTGAGTTCGAGGCCGGCCTGGGCTACAACGCGAGCGCAAGGCCGACCTGAGCTACACAGTGCGACCCTGCCTCAAAAAATCAGGGCTGGGAGTTTGGCTCAGTGGCTTGAGCGCCTGTCTGGCAGGTGCGAGGTTGTGAGTTCAATCCCCAGTACCGCAAAAAAAAAAAAAAAAAAAAAAAAAATCCTATCCTCAAAGGGCTATTGACAAAGATACAAAAGGACCAGTAGTTGGCTTTAGTGTTAGCATTGGGAGCCTTGGCACCTAATAACCTGTTCTTACTATTTTTCATAATCTCATATCTAGATCTACTAATGACTTGATCTATTCAGAGAAAACAGAACTGATAAATTTACAGTGTAAATGAAAGGCTGTGACTATAAACCTTGTTATTTCAGTTAGTGATCATATTTTTTGGCAAAACAAAACTGCAAGATATGTCGATTGTAAAGGAAAATAATGATTGTGACAAAGAGCTATTGTTTTGAGAAATTTGGAGCTCTTCTTACTTCTTTTTCTGTTGTTTTTTCTTTAGTGCCATTCAACTGTCACTGAATGCCTCTGGGGTGAGTGACTTTTTACAAAATTGAGCTCTTTCTGGCTAGTTTTTTCTGTCTTGCCAAGTGATGTCCTTCCTGTTCTATCTTGAAACTCCAAAGTTCCACAAAACAAGAATGGTCTCACCAGATGCAGCCCTCAGTCTCAAACTTCACAGTTTCCACAACTATAAGACATAAATTTCTTTTGAAATAAATTGCCCAGTTTGTGATATTGAGTTATAGCAACAGAAAACACAGTAAGATACTACCACTTAATGAAATCTTCTCCAAGTATAAAAAAGACCTACAGTGTTACTGGTTTGGATTACATTTTACTTTTGTTTGAAATAGATATCCACACAAATCAGCTGCATGTTTTGAAAAGCTTTTGTAGAGGTTCAAGTTCACCACTACATTGAAAACATAGATTAGGTGAGGCTTACCTCAGACAGTTTAAGAACTTGCCTGTTCAACCCAAAATGAAATTTTCTTCAGTCCCAGGTTCAAACATAAATCAGAAAGCAGCTAAGGCCACCTCCTTCTGGATGATTCCCCTCCAGGGAAAAGAAATCACTCCTTCACTGCATTCTTGAGTAGATTTTGCTTGCCTTTCTACTTAACACTTCCTTTTTCTGCCTTGCACTGAGTGACTTTTCAGTTTGTCTCCTCCCTTAGCCTTGAAGTTACTTGAAGACAGGAGACTGTGTCTCAGGTGAATTTGCACCCGTACCCTTGCCACTCTGAATTGTGAAATCAAATTTTGATGTAGAAGACCCCATTACTCTCCCTTTGAGAGGTTTTGGGGTGGGGGATGTGTGAGGGAGGATGGAAGAAAAAGAGAAAAGCAGAGAAATTTGCTCAAACTGACCCTTGTAACACAGAGGAAAGATCTTAAAAGGGGAGCTTCTTTCTAGCCCCTTGGCTGATGCAGCCTCTTGCCAAAGGGACCCTTTAGCAGATTAGCAATGGTTCCCCTGCATATCACAGGCTAATAATCAACTGTCAAAGACCCTTTAAGAAAATGCTTAGCCGGGCGTGGTGGCACACTCATAATTCCAACACTCAGGAGGCCGAGGCAGGAGGATCGCTGTAAGTTTGACAAAGTGAGCCCAAGGCCAGCCTGAACTGCATGGCGAGATCCTGTCTCAAAAAAAATTAAAAAAAAAATGCTTAAGAAGGTGCTTGGTAAAAGCATTATAAGGACAGGGCAAAGATCCAGACTATTAAGCAGAACTGTTCAAACCCTTGTCCTCCTCTTAGTAGTGACATGACTTTAGACAAGTTTCATCACTTCCCTTGGCTCAGTTTCCTCAACAACAAAGTTAGAAAGTGTGACAATCTCCTCTCAGCATGGTTCTGAGGCTGACAGACAGGCATGTAAAATACCAAAGCTAGACCACAGACAATCAAAAAGGGACATTATTTAATTCAAAGCCATAATTTGTAATGAAGAGAACCGAGATTCAAGAAGATTAGCCAGTGTGTCCCAGGCACACATTGTACCAGTGGAAGTTGGACAATGATCACAGTGACTCACATTCCCATTAATTAATTTTCATTGAGTATTGATTAAATGCCAGATATCATGTACTAAAAGCATTACAGTATCACCTCACAAAAGACAGGTCGATCACTTGGCCTGGAAGGACACAAAGTGGTAGAGGCAAGGTAGAGGGTGATGCTAAATCTCCTAACACTCTACGTCCACTTCACAGACTACAGTTCCTCCAAAAACTTTCATTCCTGGGCCTGATTATCACCAGATCTGACCCAGGCTTGCTGGGCAACGGCAGATCTCACAAGCCTTTGATGTGGGCCAGGGATTTATCATCTACAGATCCATGTCTGGGGAGAGGCTGCTCCCCCAGGCCAGGGTGAGGGTCAATGTTCCCGACAGGATTCTTGTCTGCACCACTGTGCTCCGGGAGGTCCTTCCAGCCAAGGTTACTTCTGCTTTTGCAGGCCTTGCACTAGATCAGCAGGGCGGCGTTCAGGCCATTAACTCCTCTGACAGGAGGCATCCGATACCCATTAGCAATTCTACTCAGTCCTTAACACAGGACCGTTAGTTCGACCTCAAACTCTGAGGAGAAAAAGCTCTATCTTTGACCAATTAACAACTCTCTCAGACCCCCACTGAGCCAGAAAATGAGTCCATCAGAGCCTCAGGGTCCCGTATCCCTGGAAATACAGAATGAGCTTCTCTCAGACCAATGTTCATTGATCTCCTCAGTCAGTCCCTACTAAGGGTTGAAATTCACGTGGGCCCTCAGCTCTCTTAGTAACCCTCTTACTACAACAACAACAACAACAACAACAACAACAACAACAAAAACTACAAGCCTTAGTTAAGAGACTGTCTACATTTTGCACATTTAATAATAAGTGTACCAATTTAGAGATTTTCCATGTATCACAGACACTGGCTTTTCTTAAACTCACAAATGACTCTTTGAAAGAGACAGGGTGTTTCCTTTGGAGGTGAGATTGCTTAATTAGAGATTCGCTTTTATTCCCTTTGAGCTAGTGGGGATTGAACGCAGGGCTTTCAGACTGAGCCACAACCCCAGCCCCTTTATTTATTTTTTGTTTTGAGACTGAGTCCTCTTACACTGCTAAATTGCCCACACAGGGCTTGAACATTGACTGTCCTGCATTAGGCTCCCTGAGAGCTGGGATTACAGGTGCGTGTGCCTCATCAAGCCAGGACCTAAACTTTCACTTTTTAAGCCTCAGGTCTATGTTGTGATTCTTGCTCAGGGATTTCCCGAAGTGTTCTCTCACCTCAGGTCCTTCTCTCCCTGACTTGATAGACCTGCACACCGTTTAGCTATCTGAACACAACGGTGAGGCCAGTGTTAACGGTATTTCTGTTAAAAATACAAAGGCCTCTCTGGGAGACTGAGCACTAGGTACTTTTGTCTTAGAAAATGGAACAGCTGACAGGTGTAGCAAATGACAACACTGTAGCAGGAGGTCATTCACTGGGAAGCCCGGCATCTTGAGCTGTGCAAGTCTTCCTAGTTAGAAAAGGCCAGAGCAATTTTGAAGAGGACATACCAAACAGGGCTAGAAAATTCACACTCTCGTGGACTTTATTTTTCAGGAGGTAGTATAAAGAAATAAATAATAGGTTAGTACTTTTTCAATTTATTGCTCTATTGAGGATAGAAGATTCATGTTTATTTACCCAGAAAGCTTCGCTCTGAAATGAACCTAGCACACAACGATGCCCTTGGAATTCAAAATAACTCAGAGTAGGTATTCACTGTGATCAAGGTTCCAACTGACAGAACAGAAGATTTGAGTATTCTTTTGTGGAAGACCAGGGGGCATCCTGTGGAGACCAAATGCAGCAGAACTAAGTGGGGAAAACAAACTGAGTTGGAGAGCTCGGGAGAAAGTCAGTTCATCTCCAGATTCCAAGAATCCCAGGAATACACTGAGGTAGTAGATCTGAGTCTATTTCAGTGAGTCTGAGTCTAACGATATCTGTTTGGTGAACAGCAGCAAAGGGTAGAAATTCATTTCAGGCACATATTTCATAAGAATAATTTACGCTCCTTTGGGAACCTAAGGGGCAGAGACATAAAAAACTGTCAACAACAAAGCTCAGTGAGCACTGCCACTTGGGGTGCGTCTGTGAGGTGTGCGGAACTTGCATTCATCCTCTTCTTTTTCAAGTTCATGAAATTGTGTATATATAATTGTGTGTTTGTGTGTGTATGTGTGTGTGTGTGTGTAAGACAATACTTGTAATGCTTCCCAATGATGTAGAAAAAAGTGTTACCAAAACTAGAGGATCTTCTCCACAGATACAGACTCACTTTCCTGTTTTCTGGTCTGTTTTTATTCTGAGATGTGGCCCTGCCTGAACGCCAATGCAACATACATTTATAGCAGTATTGGGAAAGCTCCCCCAAGGGGTTTAAAATGTGGTCCTCTATCCTGTCCTCTTTAGCATCCACTTTAACACCTGCTAAGCAGAACAATGGCAGAACTGACAAGTATAAAATAACAGAAAGCTTTTTTTGACCCACATAGAAAATGGAGAATTTTATTCACCTACCTTTCACAGTTAGGCCCAGCATAGTTTTCTTTACAAATGCACCGAACAGCTCCGTTTTTTCTATAGCAGGATTCTGCAAAACTAGAATTTTAAATGAACATCTGAAGTTCATTCCATATAACATTGGAAAGACTATGTTAATTTTGGATTCGCTCATTTCTACCTTGATTTTAGTGGCCATGATCATTTATTTATTTACATTCAATCTGTCCTATTCAGGAAAATTTAGACCAGCAGGCCTACACAGAGGATGTCACTCTCTGGAGAGGGCCATTTCTCAGGTACATCCTACTGATTTCATAGACATACTTCCTTTTCTTGAAGCAGGGAAAATTTCTTGTATTTCAGATTTTATATTCACTTAAATGTGACATTTACATTTCAAATTCAAGTCTAAGATACATGCTTCAAAGCCAAAAATTAAATAAAACTTACCTGCCATTTTAGATTTTGTATAAGAATTTCTCCTTATTCTAATTATCTTTATATACATTTGACAATTTTCCCATATTTTTTTTTCCCACTGGACCTTATTTACTTACCTATCTTTTTATTTATTTTGTTTGTTTTGGGATAGGATCTTGCTATATAGCTCAGGCTGGTCTCGAACTTGTAATTCTCATACCCACCTCCCAAATGCACAAATTACAGGCATGCACCACCACATCTGGCTAGAACTCTTCAAACATGAGAAACCATGTATATGCTGTATAATCTTAACCTCTTAAACTTAATTTCTCGCATGTGTACATTAAAGATTTGGAGTGAGGGTGAAGGGACTGACTGAAGTTGATTAAAGTCACAAAGCAACTCCTGACCAAGAAACAGGACACACAATAAAAAGACTTTAGCCAACAAAGGCCCTTGTATTCTTTTTCTCCTCTTTCTTCCCTTCCTTCTCTTTAGCTTACTCTGATAATAAAAATTAAGACAGAGCACAAAACATTATGGGACCACTGCTTTAAAAGACTAGCTATCTCAACTATTAAAGCAGGAGAAATGTATGGAAAATGTTACACTAACACATGAACTGTGCCTGGTGTAGGGGTGTGTGTGTGTGTGTGTGTGTGTGTGAAAAACTTTAATAGCTTTTAAATTAGTTTTGGCTGAAGTATTGTGCAATCAGTGAAGTGTGGTCTGCGGCTCTCCTGTTCTTGCATGTGTCAGCAATCCTCCCCCTAATGATCTTTGAAGGAAAGCAAATGGATGTGTTTGCTTCATTTGAAGACATTTTAAAATCAGAAAGCAGTGCATGTTCTCAGTGAAAGGCAATACCCACCATTTATTCCCTCTCACAGTTTGGGAAAAGCATTCCAAAGAAATTACATTTCCTTGGCCTTCACCCCTTTCTTTTGACTGTTTTTATTACTCCAGCTGACTTAAAGAAACAGTCTGTTGAGTCCAGAAGAGGAACACATCCTTCTACATGTTTCTTTGAAGGCATTCCACCCATGGCGGCCCGCCCATGGCTCCAAGAGGGAACATCTGCCGGGGGCATCTGGAGTCGTCTGCCCTTAGCTGATGTCCTACTGTTTCAAACGGATGACATTTTCCCCAGTCAGAGCGATTACCATAGCTACTGGTAGACATGGAGGATGTCTGGCCAACCCCAAAGTAAATAAATGAAGTCTATGCAAATAGTCCTCGGGCATGACCGCTGGTTTCTGAGGCAGCAGACTCAAGAGGCAGTAGCAGTCACTGAGGTTCATTTTTGTTTTTATCAGCATTAACTGTTTATGTTTTTCCTAAGAAAACTTCTATTATTGGCTAGGAAAATGGAAACGCTGTGTCTTTCTTTGCCCACTGCAACCACTGCGGCGCCCACTTCAAGCGGAAGGCTGAGTTCTGCTCTTCAAAAACCCTCAGGGAACTTGAAAAATAGGCTCGGCCCTTTGTCTGCTTGCCTAACTCCCTTAAGCATTATTTCTTTGCTTTGCAATCTGGCTATAGACTTAACCCATGGATCTTTCAAGTGTAACTCAGATTCCATATGAGGTGCTTTTCTGAAAAGTCCTGACAATTTTATTTTTACAGAAAGCAGCAGTATGAATATTTTTTAAAAAATCCTAACAGACAACGGGGCGTTTGGACTTTTGGTAAGCTATCTAGTTAATATTTGCTATTAGAACTTTATAGAATCCATGCAAATGTGTTAAGGTCTATGATCCCAGACTACCCCCTTTTGCCCTTTTGCACCCAGTTTCTTCCACAGTAGAGCTTTAGAACTGCAATAAAGAAAACTGCACAGTCTGAGGTCTCGCATCCCCTTGCCAGTTCCTACAAGCCCCACAGAATGCAGTTCACTTACTGGTGACATGCTTTTGTTTTCATTTTCAGCAGGGTTTTCAACCTCAGATCTGTACCACAGGGACTTGAGCACTCCTATTTGTGACCATGCACTTCAGAGCGCATCCCTGAGGTCCGTAAGCTACTTCTGAAATGAGTCCTAAGTCTACTCGCACTCACAGCACAGGTTAAGATGGTGGCTCTGAATGTATTCGAAAGTTGTTTTCCTTTTCCATGATAGGAGACTCATTACCCAAGTGGCAAGTTGCTGCTTCACTTATTGGAAAGAGCCAATAGTTCTCAGAACTTCTGCTACTCAACAAAAATACTCCACAAATCTGCCTCAAAGCTAGAGTCCTTTGCTGTAGGAACTTCAAAAAACATCTATATTTTGACCTATTTTAAGGAAGCTGAGGCTTTGTTTTATACATTGTTGTGTTACAGTGACTAGTACATGACTAGCTTATAATAAAAGCACAAGAAATACTGGCACATATGTGCTCAATCAATTTACAAGATTGTATGTAGATAAGATGCCTCAGCCCATAGATAATGATTTTCTAGAAGTCTCATATTTTAAGATATTAACATTAGATACTTTAGATGAGAACTGTTGTCATGGGGCAAAAATGCAAAAGTGAGACAATAATACAATTGGAACTACCTGAGATTGTCTGCCTAATTGACGTTATTATCTAAAGAAACTGCCTGCAGCTCAAAACTTACAAAGTCCTCTCCGAGCCAATGATACTATCCAACATCTTTATTTATACTGGTGAATGAGCAAAACTGGTTATTGGAAAGTTAGAGGTAAATACATTTAACACAATAACTACACTATGGCAAAAAGAGAAGTGTGGTAAACATCTCAACAGATATGGCTAAGATGAATGTTCGAGAACAGAATGTTAACAAAGAATTAGAGATTACACCTTAGTGAAACTAAGGGAACTTATAAATCGGGGCATTCTTGAGTGGAAATAATGGAATATTAAATGTTTGTGCTTTTCAAACATACTCTCAGTACCATCCATCTTGTACAAGATATTAATAGTATCAGACATGAAAAATCACAAAGCCAGGTCTGAGCCAGCTTAGTGGTTTTTGATGGGGCTGTAAAAGGTCTGATGTCGCTAACGTAGGATTTAAATATATCACAAGCTATTGGGCAACATGTTAGTTAATATCGGTGTTCAGTTAAGGAAAATAATTAGGGGGAAACATGGTTAGCACCTTCTTTCTCTCTTTTCTCATCAGTAAATGTGAATGTGATTGTGTGTGAGTGTTTGTGTGTGCATGTGTGGAAGGTACCTGGGCTTCTAAATCACTTTACATACATTATTTCATCTTTATGCCAGCTATCAATTAGATAAATATTGCATCCAAACAATTAGAATAGCGCCTGTCATGCAGAAAATAAAAGTACTATGCTACATGTTTAGTAAAGCCAGCATCTACCTTACCTTTCCATGTGCAAGGCACCAACCCAAATGCTTGACATATATTATTCCAGTCCAATCTCACAACCTCACAGTACAGATTCTTACACCTTAGTTTGATTTACTTATTGAGGAAAAAGCTATGATCCAATTTGGTGAAAGGAATCAAGGAATGGAGCCAAAATCAACCTAGTCTCCTTGAACTTAAATCTCACAGAAAGACAGACAGACACACTAAGTTGTCTGAGATCCTATAGGCATAAGTGACCGAATAGAAATTAGGTTGGTTCTTCTTTCTCTTTGGTATAATAAAAAACAAAACATAAATTTTGTCTTTGTCTCTGGACGCCAACACAGGCCTTCTGTAACCTTCAGATCTCCTGAGCGAAGACAGCCTGGTTTTGTTCATAACGAGTCTCTTTCACTCACACCTGTCTATGCCAGTGAGGAGCGGCAGTGGCCTCTGGGAGTGTCAGCTGGTCTCCAGAAGGAACAATCAAGTACCCAGAGGGTTGGGCCCTTCAGTCCCTCCCCAAAGCTCCAGGGAGGGGCGTCAGGCTGGATATCAAGTGTGCTTGCCAGAGGCCAGTGACGTCACCAGCCCTGCCTATGACAGGAATCTCTGATAAGGATCCCCCCAGACAGCATGAGATTGTGCTGAGAGGGTGGTGAGCGATGCTTCTGCTCACAGAGCGGTGTGGAATCTCCTGCACCCCCTCCACTACATTTCTCCTTATGCATTGCTTCCTGTGGCTGTATCTGAGTTGTATCTTTTCTAACATGCTGATAATTATAAATACAGCACTGTTCTGAGTTCTGCCAGTCATTCTAGTGAATTGCTAAATCTGAGGGGGGTGGTGGGGGTCCTCCCAATTTGTAGCCTGATGGTGAGAATACTCTCACACACCTGCAGTGTGAAACAGCAGCAGTCTTGTGCAATAAACCCCCAAATGCAGGTACTTTCAGTCAGAGCTGAATCTGGTGACACCCGGTTGGTGTCAGAGAGCGGGAGAATCGGTTGCTCCTTGGAAAACCAAACACTGCTACACCATTTTCACTCTACATGCTATCATTTGTAAGCCAACAGAATAACCAGTCATGACTTGATTTTTGGATTTATATGTATTACGTGTTTAAGAAGAATTTCGTTCTTTCTGTTAAGATGTGTGTAGTGTATTCCCTTTAATTTCTCACTCAGATCAAAAGTTTTTTGGATTATTTTTGTGCTTTTTTTTTTTTTTTTTTTTTTTTTTGAGCCAGTTTTGCTATGCAGTTCAGGCTGGTCTCGAACTCACTTTGCAGCCCAGGCTGGTTTTAAACTCTCAGCAATCCTCCTGCCTCAGCCTCCTGAGTGCTGAGATTACAGGTATGCGCTACCACATCTGGTTCACTCAGATCAAAACACAGAAGTGAGAATTAGCTTTCTTGCAACCAACTCTGAGCTGATTGGCCTTAAAATGCATTCTGCTTCTGCACTAATTCTGCTTGAAAAGCATATTTGACTGCTACATGCAGGGAAATGCCTATTCTCTGGGGGTCAAAAGAGGCAATACCACTAAAAAGAATCTGGTGGTATTATCAATTGTGATTTGGCTAGCTCAAGGGATAGCTGAGAAAAGATGAGACTGGCCTCGCCTATGAAACTTGGGAGACTTCACTGATCATTTGGTGCAGTCCAGAGATTGGGAGACACGGGCATCAGCTACCTTGCAAGGGCGGATGCTGCTCCCAAAGTGGTTTTCAGTTAGAGACCTTTCCTGTATCTTTCTCAGCCTCATCTCGAATGAGGTGCTCAATGTGGGAAAACAACGTAGAACTCTGAATAGGGGAAAAGGAGATGTGGTGGGGGATACGCATTAACCATCCTCCTTCAGGACTTACTTGGCCAGGTGGGGCAGGGGACAGGGGCACGGCTGGCAGGAGTGAGGTGCTTCCCTGATGGAATCCCCGATATAACCATCCAGGCATTTTTCACAGTGCTCCCCTGTGGTGTTCCGCTGGCAGTTCTGTGAGACAAAAGATAAGAAGTTTGACAAGGAGGCAGAAGAAAACTTTCATCGACAACAAATGTAGCAACCAAACAACCCTTTAAACAAAGGGATGGTGTGCAGTCATTCAAGGAACCCTGTTAACCCCAGTCGATGCAAGAGTGTAGGTAAGTGGTCAGTGACTCCACCCTGGGCGAGCAGCCTGGGGACGCTCTTTAGAGTTTGTCTGCAGAGGGGACTATTCACAGATTCCTCATTTCACTTCTAAAATATAATCAGGCAGATCAAACTCTGGATGTCCTGGAAGTATGAGCTTACTGTCTTGGGATGAATATGAAGTAGAAAAATAATATCTCCCTGGTGCTTATCCATGACCATGGGAACAATAAGGATTTATGGTGATAAGCAATCAAAATGTGTCAGACTGTAGCACAAATGGAGTAGAAGGTAAAAAAGAATATTCTGCTAATTGTTGGTGTCCTTGATAATGACACATAAGAAATAGTAAGTAAATTTGTGTCATTTTTCCATTTGTGGTAAGTATAACAAACAGGAAAGAAACAAACAAACTGCGGCTTCTGTCTGGATCACCTGTCTCCTCATTCAAGATCATCACCAGGCTTTCAAATTTCCATGAAATCCCCCAACTCTTTCCTCCCAAGTTTCTCCTTACACTACTGTCTACACTGTACTATTATCCATTGCCAGCTTCAGCATGTCTTCCCCAATACACTGAGTCTTTTGGTACTGTATTGTCATTAATGTGAATGGAGCAGGTCCCCAGGAGCTGTTGAAGCCATGGATTCATTCTATAGGAGGCAATAATAACACAGAGACAGCTTTCTATGGGACTGAACCAGACGGCGCAAGTCAACACCACTAACACTGTATTTCTATCTTCACAGTCACCAGAGTGTAGAAAGCTTGAGTTGAGATTTTAATGGAAAATTACACTGTTAGAATTAGAATGCCATCAAGGAAGCATGCTATTTGAGCAATTGCCCTTGGAAACACCTCTCCACAAGAGCTTTAGTAGGACTTTTTCAAGTAGTGCTTTGGGGAGAAATCTTGGAGACGGCCAGATGGAGAAGCAGCAGGCTGAACTCTGGGAGTTTTTTCTGTTTGTTGTTTTTAGCTACTTGGGGTTCAGAAGAGAAGAATAGCCATAGCCTCCTCGAAACTTTTACCTGGATCAACTAATCTCATTCTTGCAACAATCCTGAGGTAGGTTCTATTTTCTCCCATATTACTTATATTGAGACAGAGGTACAGAAGGTTAAGTAAACTGCCCAGCGTCACACAAACGCAGACAACTGGGTCCTAGATCTCAGTGCACTGCTTCTTAAAAAATTGCGACAGAAAACAAGCACAGACCGCATTAGAAGGTATCAGAACATTTTGCTGTGGTTCATCTTGATGGCCAACTCAGTTGGCTAGGGAGGCACCTAGGAGACTGGTAAAGCACATTTCTAGGTGGGTCTGAGTGTGACCCTGTTTTCTGGTTGCCATCCGGTGGGCAATGTTCCTCTATGCTGCCGTTTCTGTCCTGTTTCGGCCTTTGAAGCCTGTGGACAATGATGGACGGAAACCTCTTACACTACGAGCCAAAGGAACCATCTCCTCTTTTCACTTGTGTACTTCAGGTATTTTGTCCCGGCAACAGGAAAATGACTGATAGAATTTTACTAACAGTTTGAACTTTAAATGAAAAACAACACAGATGTTAATAGGAGGGAACTCTAATGTGGGCAGCACACGATCCCGAGGGAACATTCTTTGGGAATCTGATTGAATAGACCCTGATTATAACCATGTAGCAGCCCGGAATTGAGGAGCTAGTTCAGACCATCTGATCAATGAGAACTATGAAAAAAAGTATGCTATGCAGATATGACTGTGTTTCAATATTTCCTGCACAGTTCTTAAGATTGTGTCTTGTGTAGCCGGGCGTGGTGGCGCACGCCTTTAATCCCAGCACTCGGGAGGCTGAGGTAGGAGGAGCGTTGTGAGTTTGAGGCCGGCTTGGACTACAACGTGCGTGCAAGGATGGCCTGAGCTACGCAGTGCGACCCTGCCTCAAAAAACCAGGGCTGGGAGTTTGGCTCAGTGACTTAAGCGCCTGTGTGGCAGGTGTGAGGTTGTGAGTTCAATCCCTGGTGCCACAAAAAAAAAAAAAAAAAAAAAAAGATTGTGTCTTGTGCTACATTAGCCTTCAGGAAATATTTGTTGGGGAAGTAAATGAAAGAAAAGGAGAAAAGGATGAATCAATGAACTATGTCTGAAGCATGTGAAAGCAAGCTCAAAGCTGGTGGCAAGGTGTCATCGCAGGGAAAGCCAGTGAGTTGTTCCCAAGCACCACGAACCTAAGCCATGAGTAGCCCCACAGAGCTACTTGTAGACTGGGGTCAGGTTTGACTGAGTTCGTGATAAACAGACGAAGCCCATCCATGATGAAGTGAACAGGCTCCGTGTAAGATGTGAGCCCATTGTTGGTGACTGAAGTAGCTTGTAAGATCCAATGAGCTAATTCCCAGTCCTTGCCCTTTACAGAAGCTTTACATTTCTTTCCATGGCTTTAAGTCTGCCATGGTAATCACAGGGAGCAGTCACTCTCAAGGACAAACCACCGAGTCTCTTCCAACCTCTCGAAGATCAGAGTGCAAACACTGACTTTCTTCATCTGCATTTTTTTTTAAAGATTTGTTATGAAATTCCCTAGGAGCCCTTGGGGTGCATTCTGGCATTTGTCAGAGGAAAGTGCTGGAGGCAAGGAGAAAGGGCCCTAGCTCTTAAAATTTTCCAGCTGGTTGGCTTCCAACAAGTCACTGGACTTCGCTGGGTCTCTATTCCCTCACCTGGAAAATGAAGATTAGATGGCCTGTCAGGTTTTTGCTTACTCTGAAAATCTTTTACCCTGAGATTGCAAAAATTCCCCTTTACCTTCAATACTCTGTTATTTAAGAAACAGAAGACACAAATGACAACAATAAATAAGTATGACATTGTGGGGATTTATTTATTTACTTACAGTACTGAGACTGAATCCAGGGGTGCTATGCCACTGAGCTACACCCTCAACCCATTTTACTTCATACTTTGAGAGTCTCGCTAAGCAGTCCGGACAGCATTTGAACTCACTATCCTCCTGACCCTGTCTCCCGCCATGTGGGAAAGAGTTTCTTTATAAATAAAACTCATCTCACTTGAAGATGGAACTAGCCCAGTGCTGAGCCTGAGCCTGAGCCTGAGTCCTTAGCATAAGAGAGTACATCTTACTGCAATAAAGGAATAACCCAAGTATCTCATACATTACAAAATTAAAGGGGTTTACAGTTATGTTATCTTGTTATTTTAGTTTCCAATGCACTCACTTAACAAATCTGGATTAAATTTCTACCATGATTGAAAATGAGCTGCAACTATTATTTTGTGTTTATATATATATTTTTTCATATCCAAAGGTTTATTTAGTTGATAAAAACACAAACTGGTATTCATAAATTGAGAGAGAAAACTAGTTTGTGAGGTTTAAGGCAAAGATACTCTTAAAAAGCTGTCAAGTAGTACAAACATCACAAAATAGAAATAAAATCTATTTTGGTTAACAAACCAAGAACTTCTCTACAAAGCTTCATTTATTTCCTATTATATATCTTTTATTTTGCTCTTTGTTTATATCTGGGTTTCACCTATAAGAGAAACCATACAATATTTAAACTTGTGTGTCTGATTTATTTCACTAAACATTATGGTATCTAGGTACATCCATTTTCCTACAAATGACTCAAGTTTATTTCTCTTTATAGCAGAATAGTATTCCACTATGTATAAGTGCCACATTTTTTTTATCCATTCACCTGTTGATGGGCATATAGGTCACTTTCAAGATTTAGCTATTTTGAATTGTGCTGCTATGAACATGTATCAGTGTAATGTGATTATTTTACATTTATTATTTTTTTTATTTTCAAGAGTATATAACAGAAGAAAAGCAATCAAAATAAACCAGTATAAGAGACACAGAACTGTGAAGCATTATGAATTCAAACCGGGCATGGTGGCGCACGCCTTTAATCCCAGCACTTGGGAGGCTGAGGCAGGCAGAGCATTGTGAGTTCCAGGCCAGCTTGGGCTACAATGTGAGTGCAAGGCTGGCCTGAACTACATAGTGCAACCCTGTCTCAAAAAACTAGGGCTAGAAGTTTGGCTCAGCGGTTTAAGCGCCTGCCTGGCAGGCGCGAGGTTGTGAGTTCAATCCCCGGTACCACGAAGAAAAAAAAAAAAAAAGAATTCTACAGTAGTTTTCATAATTCCCCTTGATGTCTTCAAAATAGCTACAGATAACTTCAGACATAGTATACATCAAACAGAACACAATAGAATAGAAACAATAAAAATAAAACAATGAATGTGATAAAGTAAATCCAAAATTGCTACCATAATATATCTTGCTATCCTTGAAATAACTTCTCCTGCCATGGGATTTAACATAATCAAACAAAACAAGAGAGAATAAAACCCAACCCAACAAAACAATGGAAATGACATAGGACCTCAAAACAAGACCATAGGGTGTCAACAACGGCTGCAACCCTCAGAAGGAGACCCCCACTAGATGACACATTGCTTAGCAATATCTTCTGAACCTATGATCAGACCACCGGCCCTAGACCTGCAATGCTAGTGAAACACCAAAGCACCACAGGCATCCAATTGCATTGCACCTCCATAGCTACCATCACAGCCTGTGTTTCTCTGGATAAGCCCGCGGCTTGGTGGAGTGGGGCTGATACTTCTTGTCTGCCAGCCCGCACGCCGGAAGGGACTGGGGTCTGGCTGTTCCCATCCGCCAGAGGCCCATGCAAGGCGCCGGTTCCCAGACTGGGCTTGCTTGGTGCTACAGCCTACAGGAAGTTTAAAGTCTGTAATGTGATGTTTTTAATTCTTTTGGGAAGATACTAGAAGGGGAATAGTGGGTCAAGTGAAATTTCTAGTTTTCGATTTTTTGAGGAAACTCCATGTTGATTTCCATAGAGCTTGCACTAATTCACATCCCCTCTGTCACCATAAAAGAGCTCCTTTTCCCCCTGAAGCCTCAAAGTATTTGCTATTTGATTTCTTGATCAAAGTCATTCTTCTAGGAGTAAGACAGAATCACAGTATTATTTTAATTTGCATTTCTCGAATACATTTTTAATGTATTTATTGGCTTTTTTCCTTTCTTCTGAGAAATGTCTATTTCAGTTGGCAATTTTTTTGATAAAGTCTCTTATTTTGGGAGGGCTCTAATTTTTCTGAGTTCTTTATATATTCTAGATACTAACCCTCCATCTGATGAATGAGCTGCAGCTACTAAGATGAAGACTTCCTTCCTCCCTTTGAGGAGCTCACAGACTTGTGAAGCAAACATTGGTACATCAAGACTAATACTGTGTGTTCAGGGCTATGACTGAGGTGTGTATAAAACATACACCTTCTAAATGAACTTTCTAGGTCTTCTCGAGGGAAGTGGAAGTGGACATTTGAACTAGGCTTTGACGAAATCTTGCATGGAGAACATGGGAATAACACTTAGCAGAGAGTATGAAGGTACAGAGTGAGTTAGGTTGCTGTGCGCTCAGCCGGGCTGCAGAGGAAACTCCCGGAGGATTTTAGAAGGAGGAATCCTCTGATTAGTGTGTGCTTTTGAAGACTCTGCTTCATTGCTGTCAGGAGATGGATTAGAGTAAGACCAGTACGCATTGGGAAGCTGGGGTAGCAGTCACAGGGGTTACTGTGGTCCTCAAGTAAGGCAGTAGCAGGGTATAGAAGGGAGGAGGTGGTCTTCTAGTTAAAAACTGTAGGATTTAGAGTCAAATTGACATTGGGCATAAACAAATGGGAACTGATGAGGTATCTGGGGTCTCCAAACATTAGAGACCAAACTGAATAGTCCTGTCATTAACTGGGTGGGGAATACAAGAGGAGAAACAAATTCTGGTTGTTACAGAGAGGATGAACAATGTATGGAGAAGCTCCAACCTGCTTTCATTTCCTGTTTATATTCTTATGTTGTTGGACACAAAGCAACGTGAGATTCGACCAAAATATCTTTCCTTTTAGAGAAGACGTTTTCCAACTGTGTTTTTGAATAGAAGCTATTATAGAACCAAGCTGATTGCTGTTTGGAAAAGTTGATCTTCGTATTTGCAACAGACTGAAAGATTGTCAGACAGATTGTACACTTGATCTAGATACCAATTTTATAATTGCAAATTATAAAAGAACTGTATTCAATTTCCCCTTGGTCTGCAACACCTAGTAAGTCTGAGGGGTTTGGGTTACACATGCTTAGTCTTACAGAGACATAAATGATTGATTTCTGCCCTTCACACATACTAAAGAAGAGTTTAAAAGTGGGGAAATGTTAG
Organism: Dasyprocta punctata; assembly: GCA_004363535.1. NCBI lineage: Eukaryota > Metazoa > Chordata > Mammalia > Rodentia > Dasyproctidae > Dasyprocta > Dasyprocta punctata. The sequence continues at coordinate 100,293 of RJWM01001134.1, forward strand.
TGACTGCAGACATTAGACATATATTCTCCTGAGTAGGGTTTCAGTTAACTTTCAATATATTGGATCACTTCTCTTTTTCACTGTGTTTAGGGTAGACAAAAAGTCCATTTCAATATTACTATATTTTCATGTATAAAATTACTATAAGCAGTTGTAGAAAACTTAGGCAGGTATATATTATTGAAAAGTGAAAAAAAAAACAATAAAATTACCAGATATAAATATACAACAGTTTGATGTGCTCTTTTTAGATTTCAATTATATTTTTGTAGCTCTTTTGCTGCTTTAAAAATCAGAATATTTGATTCATATTTAGGAAAAATATCTTTTGGAAAGGTTGACACAAATCCTGAAACCTCTTTTTTTTGGGGGGGGGGTGTTAACCAGGAATCGAACTCAGGACCTTGTGTTTGCCAGGCAGGCACTGAAACCTCTTTTCCATTTGATTGCCCCTGAGTGGATGAGAGCTTCTGCATACATTCGTGGCGCTCCAATGGTGCTGGCTCCTTGAACTTCACTGCACTGTGATGCCCACAGGCGTGTTCAAGTGGGTGAGCTTTCCCTACTGCTCTTCAGCTCAGACAGTGGGAAGACTTTTCATCCAGAGCCAAGAAGAGGGTCTGGCACACAGGTGGTGCTCACAAGGTGTTCGTTAGATGGATAGATTAAATCAGCTGATAAATCAATTCTTAATCAAAAGGAAGCCGAGAAGCCTTTGCCAGTGGTGAATTTCAAGTCATAACTCCACTCCCATCCCACCATCAGCTTTCTTCAAATCACAGAGCTTCCGTTCTTTAGATGGTGACGGACTTTACTCAGCCCCTTCCTGGTTCCCTGCCACTCACCCTCTGAAGCTGCAACAAAATGCGGATTATCTGTAACCACGCAATCCTGCCATGGGCCACCTGTCTGCTCCCACCTGCTTCTCCCCAATTTCTCTTTGTGTCCCTTTCTAGAACCCTTCAAGAGAGTCAGTGACATCCACTGGAGGTGCCTGGCATTTGGGGTTCCACCCAGCTGACTCGGCTGAGAATCCTGCCCACGATGATGTAAAGGGCACCCTTACAAAACATACGCTACATCACAGGACGCTAAGCCGTTTTCCACTTATGCCTTTTGGTATTTGAAAAATTGGTGTTGGAGAGTGAAGAAGCCTCTTTGCTTGCCTGATGTCTACAACAGCACAACAACTGGGTCTACTCTATATTATGTTGCTGAATGGCTTACTTCATCAACCAGTTAGGAACAATCTATAAATGAGACTGTCAGTCTATCAGTTCAAATTGACAATGAAACTGAGGAAAAATGAGAAGCAAGAGGGAGTGGACAAGGCAAATAAAGGGCTCTTCCAAATAAAAACAGAATAAGATAAAATGAAATAAAAGAAAGGCTTCTGGCAGTTAGGAGACATAAGTTGCCGGGGACCCCATCAGAACCGACTGAAGCTGGTTGTGGTAGTGCACATCTACAGATTCAGCACTCCAGAAGGCTGAGACAGGAGGATTACAAATTTGAGCTTAGCCTGGGCAACCTAGTGATTTAGCAAGACGCTGTCTTAAAAAAAGGGCTGAGAATAACTCAGTGTGATGACTCTGGGTTCAATTCCTAGTACCACGCAAAACAAAACAAAACAAAACAAAACAAAACAAAACATTGCTGAAATACTAGAACCACAATAATCTGCAAGGAAGTGCTCAAACTGAAGTCTCTATTTTTCTGGCAACCTGAGAGGTGAAAATGAGCTAGAACCACAGGATAGGACCCAATAAACTCAGGTCTGCTCCATAGACGGGCTGGAACGGGAATGCTAGGGCACCGGGAAAAATGAGTCTGATTCTAGTGTGATGCCGCAGACCTCAAATATTTGCCAAGTAAGTGACAAAACATTATTTGTGCATTTGCAAACCTTTTCTCCTCCTTCACTTGCCTTTAATTAAATGCAAATTATATCTTTTTCTTTAAAAATGAGATGTATGTGTCCATCTCTGGAGGGATAAGATTGTGGATAATTTTCACTTAGAATTTCAAATACCACGTATATCTAAGATATTTTCACAATGAGTTTTTTTTTTTTTTTTTTTTTTACTGCAATCATGGGAAAAGATATTTCTATCTGGATAGGGGAATATGGGAAAAACATCATTAAGAGGGAAGAATGATTATTTCTTTTTATTTAAATTTTCTGTCTTAGATTGAAATAATTGCAGAAAGATTAGCAACTTCTTTGGGTGAGTATGTGTTTAGCATCCTAATTCACCCTCAGATAGGTGTTAGAACCCACAGACCCAGGAACAGGCGAAGTATTTAACACTGACCATCTCTTTCTGAAGCTCATATCTAAATCAAAGATAAAATCATGGTAGCTCCTACTCTGATGACATCATTATTCTCGACAGGCGGCAGCAGAGTGGACTTCTGTCCACTTTCACTTACTTCAGTCTTTCGTCTCACCAGTTGCTTAGTGGCTGCTGATGGGCGTGGTGGTCCCACTGTCTTATAGTTTAATAAACCAGATAACAAAGAGTCTTTAATTTGTCGAATCATCAGAGATGTACCGTATTAGTCCAAGTGGATGCATGGATTTTTAAAAAATGTCACTGAGATTAAAATAACAGGAAGCCGGAGATGGAAGCATTAGAAAGGGGTAGACTTTGGCAGCTGCTTGTGCCTATGTTGCTGAGGAGGACATCCTGGATGTAAGGGCTATTTAAGAATATGGGGGAGGGAAAAACAAATATCAGGACTAAATAAACACCACAAAGCGATAGCTACATTTAGCAGTTTGCCACTTAGTTCTCTGTCCCTTAGACAAATTACAACTTCTAGATTTAAAATAAACAAAAGAGTTCTAATTTGCACCTTCAAGTGAAGCGTAATAAAACAAAACCTTTAGGGACACATCTCAGAAACCACTTACAATAAGCATTAGCTGTTTAATTGGGACAGTTGAGCGTATTTAAAAATCCCCCATGACTTCTATGGAAGGTACTTCTGGCAAATATTTCAATGCCTATCTTTATTAAGCTGTCAGTTCCTTCACTGAAAATAAGAAATAGGTAGCAAATACTTGTTTGCTAGCAGACTTTTCAGTTTCTTTCAAGATACCATGTTTCCTTGAGGAATAATCAGTTGTGAAGTTGATTTCAGTTAAGGAAAATCATGTCTTTGGGGCTACAACATAGAATTACAAAGACCACCAGGCCAATGCTGTCTTCTTCATTGGCTACTTGGTTCAAACCTGCCTTCTTTTCTTTAACTAACTTTGACCTATAGACCTGATTATCTTACAACCCATAATAGGCTATGCAACAACTGTTTTAGTCTCCTCATTTATGTGGGATGAAGTCAAACACAAGGCAAACTATGCTATGTCAGAGGAATCCGGAAGGCCAGCTTCCTCCTCTGTATTATTTTCAGTCCCATCCCACTGGCCTGCAGCAGGCGGCCAGGTCCCCGGGTGGGGAGGCAGAAGCCCCTCCAGCAGTGCACGCTGCTGCGCACGGCTGAGTGGCCACGTACCATCAGAAGACACGGCTTACGGGAAACGCTGAAGGGAGGAAAACAAGGCTTGATTAGCGATTTGCCCCTGGGTGTCCCCAACTTACCATACAGAATCCAGAGCCATCAGAGCATTCATTGGAGTTACCATGACAGTCACACGGCAAACATTCCCCTGAGAAGGCGCGAAAGAATCCAGTATCACATTTCTGCAACGAACATATAAACAGCATTTCAAATACTGAAAAATACATTTTGATCAGCAATTTATGAGAGAAATAAAAGGTCATGATTATTAAACTAAATATATATCTTTTTACAAAACCTACTAAAGTGAACTAAATGTTATAACCTTTGCTGTGTATTTTCTTTCCTTCTTTTACTCTGCAGAAGAGAAACACTCTTGATATTTTTATCACTGTAAGAAAGAATAAGAATAAGGGTTTTAGGTTAAGAGAGAAAGACAGACAGAGAAACAGACACAGAAAGACAGAGAAAGACAGAAATTGAGAGAGAGAGAGAGAGAGAGAGAGAGAGAGAGAGATTGAGAGATTGATTTCTAATGTCTCCTTTCAATCCAAAACAAAACAAAACCATGACTGCATATTGGAATAAACACTTCTGGTTTCAGAAACTATTGGCAATTGTATAATAACTAAGAACTCTGCCATGAACGAGTGCTCTTAAAAAACTGTTTGGAGTCTAACATTTTAAAGGAAAAGGTAATATTAAAGTTAATAAGTTCTTATATTTGTCAGGTCCTACGGTGGGGCTGATCATGTATTTAATTTATTTTCATAACTGTGAGAAACGTGTTTTCTTTCATTCTGGTGATGAAATAATGAGACCCAGAGAAACGAAATGGCTTATGGGAATGTGATCTTGGTAGCCTCAAAGACACTGGCTTCTGGGCTTTCTGAACATTACAGTCACTTGGGGAGCGTCTGATTTAGTACTTTTGAGGATGAAGCCATGAGGCCTGTATGTTAATAGTAAATAAGTTTTGAATTTTAAAATAACTTTGATTACAGAGAATTTGTGAAAGACTTCCATTAAAAAAAAAAATCATCTCCCAAAGATTCTTATCTTCGACCAGGTTTGGAAAGCATTGCTCGTGTCGCCTCGTGTTTGTTAACTACACAATTAACACTTGGTGATTTGAATGGCTTGAGCCAAGACAGCACATTTGAGGCCTAGTAAAAACTATTGGTATACACTGCTAACCTACCCACGACTCTCCGCCAGGCCTGGATCAAGCTGAAGTAGTCCAGTACCCAGGGCGGAGATTGGACTGCACACAAGACAAAATCCTTATGTTGTGCCAGTTGGAGGAGGAGACTGCACTCAGTTTATCATTATCCAATTACCTACTCCCCTTGCACGAAGGACGACTTGGCTCTCGTCTCACACTGCGAGAAGCAGGAAGAAAAGGGAGGTAGTCCCTTCTGAGTAATCTTGGCTTCCTGCCTGGAGAGCAGGGGTGGGGAGTGAGAATTCCTTTTTTGCTGGGCTGTGTCCACCTGAAAGTTTTATGCTTTCCAATTCCTCTATCCAGGGAGGAAGCAGCATACAGCATGTAGGCAAATGAAAGTTCTCGTATCACCACTACAGCCTGTGTACTGGGCACCTTGAACCTTGTGCTGCAGAAGATTCTCGGAATGCAGGCATTAAGTGTTCCAGAGAAGTTCAGCTATCTTGAAGGAAGACTGATTTAAATTTATGTATTTAAATATATATATATTTAATGTATTACAGTTATTGTCCTCACCATCTTTACTGCCCTTGATATTATTGTTAATGTTTTTAAAGGCCATGGTACCATTCCAGAAGGTACAGCCTCTCCTCTGTTCTCTAAGTTTCCCACCCAGGTATTGCCTACTTTTTTCTACTGTAGGACAGGACCCAGGCTGGCCTCAAACTCACAGAGATCCTTCTGCCTCAGTCTCCCAAGTGCTGGGATTACAGGCATGTGCCACCATGCCTGGCAAGTTTATATCTCTATATGAAAATATTTTATCATTGTTCTGAGAGTCCTGATCTTTTCACTGTATCTTTTTTAGATTCACTAGAAACTGGAAAAATTGACCTTTTTAAATATTAAAAGGCAGATATTTTCCAGAATGAAAGCAGAGCTACAGTTTTGTTTTGCTCTGGTTTAGCAGTAGTAATTCTAACACCTGTGTGGTGTAGACTTGTGAAAACTGGCTTTCCCACAAAATTAGGGTCTGTCTGTCTTCTTTTGGAAGACTGTCCAGAAATTACTGAACAAAGATGGTCCCTGCTTATGCACATGCACATGTGAGCAAGAGAAGAGACCTTTGGACTGATTTTTAGATGCCACACTGAGCTCTCTCCCACACGAGAAGCCTGTCCTACAGTAGAAAAAGTAGGCAATACCTGGGTGGGAAACTTAGAGAACAGAGGAGAGGCTGTACCTCCTGGAATGGTACCATGGCCTTTAAAAACATTAACAATAATATCAAGGGCAGTAAAGATGGTGATGACAATAACTGTAATACCGGTATTGTTAATGTCATTCAACTTTTACGAGGATCAGATGGATCCAAATCTTATTTTTCTCCACTATAATATCCTATCGATTACAAACAAGGAAATAAATCACTTCAGAGAACATTTACTTAACTGACCATGAACTTCTACCCTATTCAATCACTGGACAGGTCACGCCGCATTCTCTGATTTCAACCCACACAGCACATACGGTGCGGCCTCCGTTATCTTTCTCTTACAAAGAACTTTGCAGCTTATGAGGATTTGCTGTCCAGACCAAGAAACACAGATAGGAAATGGTGGGCAAAGGATTCAGATGCTTGTTTTTCTCAAGTTTGAGCTCTTAGGTATCACAGATACATTCCAACAAGCTTTTCTTGTTGGACGTTTAGGTTGCTTCCAAATTTTTGCTGTTACAAATATTATAAAGCAATCTGAAATGGATTAAAACAATGTGAAATAGCTCCTTCAAACTCCAGAAAAAATCTTTAAAAGTAAACATAATAATTAAAATATTTTTAATAAACAAATCCTTAGGACTGGGGTTAGAGCTCAAAGGCAGAAGCACCTGCCTGGCAAGCACAAGGTTGTGAGTTCGAGTCACAGTCCCTTCCCACCCCCCCAAAAAAACCCTTGAATGACAGTGTTTTTTTTTTAAGCAGTTTATTTCAGTCAAATTTTCAATTGTACCATTTACTCTCCATGAAGTCATGTGTAGACCTTGGACACCTCCAAGCAGCTGTGTTATTACAGCTTGCCTTGGGCTCTTCTACCAAGATTGGATGAATCTACACCATTTACTTCTGCCAGTGAAGAGTAAGAGTGAAAATTCTCATTTTTTACTTTGTTATGATAAGTGCGAGGTCTGGCTTGGGGTAAAAAATAAATTTGGTGTACATGTCTAATTTTATGTTCGTAGAAATTAGGACTAGAGATTTAGGAGGAAGCTGGCGCGGGATGGCATACGTGCCACTCATGTTTAAAGACCCAGGGACGGCAGTTTGCGCTGTCATGATTGTAGAAGACTTTATTTTCCTAATTCCATCGTACAATCGCAATATTATTTACTAAGACAATTAAAACAAATGAAGATTGTTTTTAACAAAAAGGATAACACTTAGACAACTGTTATCATTTTATCCTCAGTTGAGAAAGTCCCCTTGAAAACATGAGATCATATCTGCAATAATGCCATTGTATAGAATATTTTTTGAATTCTCTTAAGAAGTTTTAAGAGTGCTTTTTTGAAGGGTAATCCAGTTTGCACTCTTTGGGTGTGGCAAACTTCTAAAGTTGTTTGAAAATATTTTTAAAAATAAGTACCAAGATAAGTAACAAAATTTTAGGATAAAACTCCCCAAAATCTCACTGTGTCTCCCAAATCCTGTCAACAGAGGAGTTAATGACTATAACCGACCACAAGCTACTACTTTTGTACAGCTAGTGAATCTCTGAGAGCTTTAGCTATTCTGTCAAAAAGCCTGATTGACTAAATAATTTAAATGTTCTAACGGCAGCTCCAGAAGTCTAAGGTCCCTAGTTGCCCATTAAAACAGACTATAGTGGCAAAAAATGCTGGGATTTAGAAAAAGCCCGAAGTTGCCAAGGGGTGAGGCTTGAGGTCTCTGAGCAAGTACTTATGAGCCAAAGAAAATCAGATCCTGATTTCCAGCTCCAGCAAATGACAGTGAATTCGTTAAAATAAAATTCCATTACTAACAGTACACTTGAGAGCTCAGGAATCTATTTCAAAAGGATCTGTCCTACCTATAACTGGAATAGATATTTATGGATAGTCACCTGGTGTCTTCAACCAAGAATCTGCAAACATTTCACAAATACAGACTCCACACATTGTTTTTCCTAAAGTAGACTTTTAGAATTTTGATTCGCCATTTTTTGTTTTGATTTATTGAGGCTCAAAGTAGAAATCCACATTCATTCACTGGTATCCAGAGTTATTGCTACTTTCCATGTATTTAATATTCTCCAAATGCAGCAACCTAGGTTAAGTTACCTTTTGCTTAGATTTTTGTATGTGTATAAGGAAAGTACTGGCCTCTTACCACCAGGCAACAGCTCTAGTTTTACCTTGAGCGAGTGCTGATTTTTGTTTTTGGACGTGACAAAAGATACTTTCACAACTGAGTCCTCACTTAAGGGGCCACACCTTGTGTGCACCCCGAGAAATTCTGCACAAGGCTGATTTCCACCTGCTTGAAACTTCAGCAGATTTAAGAATCTGGCGTTATTCAAATATGTTCTGGTGGGGACCAACACAATTCAATCTATTAAAAAATACTCATTTAGCTTTCGTTCGGAAGGATGACTTCTAAAAAAGGAACTTGTTAAATTAGACATTTCACAGACTTTTTTTCATAAAAATAGAAGCGAAAATATCCAAGATGGAAAGCAGTTCCAGATTAAGCTTTTAATAACTACTGGATCAATTTTTTTTTCAGGTAAGACTTCAGATATCCTGGCTTTTCATATAACCTATAATCAAAGAATTAAATGATATAAATACATTATGCAATGTGCTACCCAAGATGTTCTCTTGATTGATTTTACTTGAATCTGGAGAATACTATTCTCCATGTATCCTCCCTTGGGTAAGTCTGAGTTCATGTTTGTGTAATTGAAATTCCTCACATCTTAATAGGCACACTTAATTTTTAGATTTTAACAGTGATTTCACCATAGCTTGATTGGGAAAGTGGTTTCAATATTCCTCAGAGATTTATCCAGTTCAAAGGTATTTCTTGTGATTATTGCAATAAAGCTAGGGTAAAAGCAAAGCACGGGTCACAGCCTGGTTTCTCCTAGTTGGCTCTTATAGCTTCCTCTGTGCTTCCTGCTTAGACACCCTGTCTGCCCTACTTTCTCTAATTTATAGAACATTCCAGCTCTCAGTGAAACAAGGACAAGGATTTAGATCCTGTGGAATTGTGAGGAGTACAGAGTTGGATGTGCCATTCCTAAGCAAGGCCCTTTAGTGAAGAGTGGAGGGATAGTTATCATGGTATTCATGCCGCATCTATGTAGCTTTTCCTTGATATTCTTTATTGGATGTTGGGTATTCTCATGGGTAGAAATCACAGCTCCACTTATAGGTCTCAAATAACTGTCCCCAAATCCTCTTCATCAATTATTTATTTGGATCGCACACACCAGCAGACTTGAGTTCTGCTGAAATACTAGTAAATAGCCCTCTTTATCAGCAAAATTAAGAAGATCGAGCAAGGAGGTTCACAGGCTCACAGATTTTCTCTTTAAATTACTGGATTTGGGGATGATTACAGTCATTAATATGGATGAACACTTCTTTAACTTTTTTCCTTAAAAAGTTACTTAAAATAATGCCTGAGTTTTTCATTCATAGTAGTGATTGCCATTTGTGTAAACCTGATGAGGCGTCAGTGGTGCCCTTTTTCTTTTTCTTGAGATCAGTCTCCTGCTAGCACCCGGCTTTTTGCTATGGATTCTCGTCACATTTCTGCCTATATGTGGCTTGTTCTTTTCATTCCTGGCCTTCTGAGCTATGATTACATAACCTAGCCTCTACCACATTTTTTTTCCTGTATCTGAAAACTGACTCAATTTTATTTAATTTATTGGGCCAAATGCTGGGACACATTTCCAAGAAAGGAAGCAATGTAGCCCACGAGGGTTAGCTGTAAGAATGAGTAGAGAGAAATGACCTCAGAGCTAGAGGTTAGGGGATTTTGGTAGGGCTCCCTAACCACTTAGAAGGAATCAGGTTTTAAAATGACAAACGTCTCTGTCATTGCCACTGGAGTTTTTATGAATAATAACAGCTAATAATATTTATGGCCTGACACCAGGCTCTGAGCTAAGTGCTCTTTATGGATGACCCAATGTGCTTACCGGCAGTTAATGGCCCACAGTCTAGCAAATGACTGTCTAAATTACCCTTTGTTTTTACGAGAAGGTTGGAGGCTGAATTGCGTATAAATGACAAGGTCTTCTATCTAGTGCACTCCGGGAAGCATGCGGGAGTTGTCGCTGGCCGTGGGGCGTCTCCACGGCTTCTAGTGCTGGCAGAGGACCCTCCTGTCTTGAGGGGCAGTCTTCAGTGCCACCCTCACCCTGGGTCTCTTAAGAGGCCAAGCAGAGAGTGATTAGCAGGATAGGTCTTTCTTCCTTATGTTTTAACTCAGATGTTTATGCTACTGTGAGTTCCTAGTGATGCAGAAAGGCAACTTGAGCTTCTGTTGTATTCACCTGAATCTCAACAGATAATCTTGCTTCTCTCAAGGACAACATAGAGGTCACTGGGTGGGAAAAAGAAATCCCACTGTAGCTCTCCTCAAAGTCCCTCTCTGTCCTATCTCATCTGTAAGCCCTTTCCCCACCCCAGAAGAGACCCCTCTATCACAGGAGCTCCCCCAATCTGTGCTCTGGGGTGGAGGGGCTGCAGGTCTGTGGGCTTCAGACCCTGCTTCATCACCTAGCCTTCCCCCCTCCCAGGTCATTTGCGTGAGTCAGCTTTCTGTTACTCTAACAAAATACCTGAGATCGATCAAGTTTTAAGCAATAAGGGTTTGTTTTTACTTATGGGTTCATGGATTCTGGTGCACCACTGGCTCTAGCACTTTGGGCTTATTGTGGTACAGTACTCAGTACTTCACGGCACAAGCCTGGGAGAGAAGAGGGCTGTTTACCTCATGCAACCCTAGGAACACCCCCCCCCTCCACAAAAAAAAGGTCTTAATATCCTCTTCGAGGGCAGAGTCCCAATGATCTACCTTCCTTCCATCAAGCTCCACCTCCCAATCGGGCCACTGGCTGGCAACCAAGCCTTTAATATACGAGAACTTTTGGAGGACGCTTGAGGTCCAAACTTCAGGACCATCCATTTCTTCAGACTTCCAGCTGTCATGGAAGGTAAAAATCATAGGCAGGTAGCAAGCCCTGTGTTGATCAACCCTTGGGTACTTCCTCTGAGCTCAGAACCTAAGCACGGCTTCTCAGCTCTGCTTCCTCTTCATTTTCTTCCTCTCTTGTCCAAAAAAATCATCTGCAGTGAACTTAACTGACCTGGCTGTTCTGCCTTCACGCCAGACCCTGCTTTGACTCATCGCCTGGCTTCTGCCTCCACTGCACCTCTGACACTGCCCTGACAAAGCAGTCCGGGGATGTCTGCATGGTTCTGCTTTTCCAGTCTTGCTTATTGTCATTCTGGGGCTGGATATTATTGAGGTTCTTCCTTGAAGTTCTCTCTTCTCTTGGTTTTCAGGCCAACTCTTTTGTTTCTTCTCTTGTCTGTATTTCTCAGGTTTATTTTCTTAGTGGGGGCATCAGTGTGGGTGGATCTTCTTTTTGCTGCCTATAGTTTTCCAAGGTCCTTCTTCTTTTTTTTTTTTTTTTTTGCAGCACCAGGGATCGAACTCACAACTTCACGCCTGCCAGACAGGTGCTTAAGCCATTGAGCCACACTCCCAGCCCTAGTTTTTTGAGGCAGGGTCGCACTATGTAGCTCAGGCCAGCCTTGTGCTCATGTTGTAGCCCAAGCTGGCCTCGAACTCACAATGCTCCTCCTACCTCAGCCTCCCGAGTGCTGGGATTAAAGGTGTGCGCCACCACGCCCGGCTCCAAGGTCCTTCTGTGTCCCCTTTTCTATCTATACATGATGTCACCCTCTCTCACACACTCATCCTCCATCCATATCCTGGTGACTCCCACATCTCTCTAAGTATCCTTTGTCCTATGCTTTTCTGAAGGTCTCCTATCATTAAGTGCGTGCTATACAAGTCCATTTCCAGTTCTATGGGTACATGAAGTTGAAAGTGTCTCCGATTAACAATATAGCCTTTCCCTACCTGTTTTTCTCTTATATCTCAATTAATGATAAAGCTTATATAACATAAAAAGAAAAAGTAATACATTAATGTTTTTATATCATATTCACGCATTTTGCACTAATGCAACTTTTGGAACTGCTTCTAAAAGAATGAATTATTCAGGGATTCAAGAATGGTTTGCACAAAAAATAACAAAATTTATGTACTCAAATTCTGCCTTTTCCTTTTCACCATTGTTGTGCTGTGTTTATTTAACATGTGTGTTTAAATGCAGATATATGAAGTAGCTTAAAACTAAAGTCTCAAGTCAGAAGCTACTTTACATGACTCTGAGCCTTTCTAAACTTACTCTGCATTCACATACTGTCGTATGATGGGCTAGACTGTGGAACCCAGGCTAGAAGTTCCCTCAATTAATTTCTGTACCTTATATAATGCTTTTTAAAGGTTAAGTAATTGGAATGTGCTAATTTGAAACTTATGTCCTTGTTATATTACTAAAACTCAACAAGAACCACAATACCTGCTTAGATTTTGGACAACAAAAGATTTTTCACTCAGGAGCATTTTGACCCTGATACTGTTTAAAATTGCTGCCATATATTTATAATAAAAATCATACCAAATTTTAATAAGTTTTATTATTTTCTAAATTCTCTACACATAGTACACTTTTTTATTGCCCCTACCTGGGTCACACTATTCTCAGCTCTTACGCACTTAGTAAGTTATTGTCTCTTAGAGTTTACATTCTACAGCTGAAACTAGTACCAAGATGGGTTTTCGTCCTTGTTCCCAGTATCACAGCTTAGTTCAGGATCTTGGTCATTCTCTCTCTTGGATTATTATTTTTTTTAAGTTCGACTCATTTCTGTAGATTCACCCTCAGTTCCCTCTGCTCTCATTAAACCACATTTTCCACCTACTTGTGCTATATATATCGTATCTTATCCGACTTGATTTGCATAAACTGTCACAGAGGCCAAGGATGCCTCTCTGCCTCTTGTTGCCTGAGAACTTTTTCTCAGTTGCTTAGACTCAGCCATTCACACGGCACCTTGCGAATACCTCGGCGGAGCACATGGGATTACCACTTTTAATTCATACTCCTGCCTCTCTGAAACTGCTGTGAGATCCTCGAGGACCGGGATAGTAACTTGATGATCTTTGTGTCTTCGTCAACTATTATAGTGAGTAGCAAATAACATGTAGATGCTGAAAATACGCCAGCAGGAAACATGTATCTGAATCTCTAAAGAATGAGCTAGATGAGAAGAACTGTGCACACACTTTGGAGAGCAATATGGAGAATCTTGCAGATTTTTTTTTTTTTTTTTTTGAGGCCCCGGGGATTGAACTCACAGTCTCGCACCTGCCACGGCAGGCGCTTAAGGCACTGAGCCAAACTCCCGGCCCTGGTTTTTTGAGGCAGGGTGGCACTCTGTAGCTCAGGCCGGCCTTGCGCTGGCGTTGTAGCCCAAGCCAGCCTCGAACTCACAACGCTCCTCCTACCTCAGCCTCCCGGGTGCTGGGATTAAAGGCGTGCGCCACCACGCCCGGCTTCTTGCAGATATTTTTAAAAAATACAATATTGAGGAAAAAGCCATTGGCAGCAGAAAAGTAATATGATATCTACATTGTATTTAAAAAATACAAAACAATGCTATAATCATACATGGTGTAGGGATACACACATAGAAAGAGAAGCAGGAAAAACAGATGGAAATCTAAGAAATCAGGCCAGTTACATCTAAAGAAGGGGAATGAAGTTGAGGGAACATCTATGAGATTTAACTACAATATTTTATGTACTAAGCTACATAAGGGGTATAAAATTTTCATGAAAGAAAGAATGTAAGGAAAAAAATGAAGAAAAAGGGAAATCAAAAGATCCTACTTAAGTCAGCTACATACTGAATTTCCATATCTAGACATGGTGAAGTCTCTAAAGTATCATCCCAAGCCAGGTGTGCTGGTGCGTGGCTATCATCCCAGTACTCAAGAGGCTGAGGCAGGAGAACTGTTTCAAGTTCAATACCAACCCGGGCTATATACTGAGTTTAAGGCCAGTCTGAACTACATACCAAAATCCTGTCTCAAAAAAAGAAAAATAAACAAAATGTTATTCCTAGGAAGTGAGTAATGTGTTCTAGACAATGGATTCAGATGCATGTGTATCATTTCCTTAACTTCCTGGCTTTTTGCTTTATGTACCATTATCATTACAGTTTAAAAAAATAAGCACACAAACATTCCTTACTTAATTTGTTCTTCCTTTGTTTTTCACTTTACAGCTAACAGTTATCTTCTCTGATGTGGTGTCTTTCACCAAGTCATTAGATTAGTCTGTCTAAGGAAAAGATCTCCCAGGTTTGAGGTTCTTCTGGATAATGCTTTAATTTTTATTCACCGATTATTTCATTCTAGCATGAAAACTCGATGTCCTAGGCTATCTGTATAACCTGGAAGATTTTTAGGACTTTTGTCTTGTTGGCCCTTACTAATTTAAGGCAAAGGTAAAAGGTTCTTAGAACAATGTAGAATACTCTCATTTTCCAAGTGACAAACTAAAATATTAAAATCTAAGTAAGAGAATTTTTCAGACCAGGTTTATGTCTTCAGGAGAGGGCTGGGTCCCAAACTCTGCCTTTTCAAGGACCACTGTGGCGACTAATTGGAGTCACAGCTTATCACGGCAGAATGAAGGGTGACCCACATGATAGGCTAAGGTTGCCCTGTCTATCTTGCCTGGAGTTGGGAAAAGATCAAACAATAATTCAAATCAAATAAAAATGAAGTATGAAGATTATGAAATATGAAGTATTAAGATTATGTTCTTGTAGTTTGTCAATTTTTTTGTATAATCGCTTTACTATTATTCTATTATGTGAAGGTAAGACATTGGTAAATTTTTTTTTTTTATCTTTTTGAGACAGAGTTTCACTATGCAGTTCAGGTTAGCCTTGAACTCACTTTGTACCCCAGGCTGGCCTCAAACTCACAGAGAGCCTCCTGTCTCAGCCTTCTGAGTGCTGGGATTACAGGCATGTGCCACCACGCCGAGTTTAAAATACTGGCAAACTAAAACAACTGGTTGAAGCAGATTATTGTGGATAGGATTTCTCCAGAAGAAAAGAAATGGAGGGCACCATGAATTTCAGGAGTGGGTTGTTGCTGATGTAGCCAATCATTCAGGGGGACAGCAGGAAACAGTTCACCTCTGAGGGCTCAAATGAAGAAAATGAAGACCACTGAATGGGTGATGGTTTAAAGAAGTGTAGGCAGGTTAAGGGAGTAAGGGATGAAGAAGTCGCGGGAGGAGTATGCAAAGATCTTCCACTCTAAGGGACCAGTGAGTACAGAACCCAGGGAAAGTCGGGTGGAGGTGGGGAGGGCAGGGGAGAGCCGCAGGCTTGGAGGGGCACTGTCTCTGTTCAGAGGAACACGGGGGCAGTGAGGGAGTAGGGTACCGCTGCTGAACGCTCTCACCCCTTAGTTCCCTGCCGCCAAGGGGGCCGGAGTGCCACACTCTCCAAGGGTCAGCTTTTTGACACTGAGCAAGGAACCCGGGGCGGGCAGGTCTCGGATCTGGGGAAACAGCTACAGAGTAACCAGCATCCTCCTTCCCAGGGCTGGGGCAGGGGACGTAATCAGCCACAGTAGGAAATAACTGCTGCCTGCTCTTCATCTAAGGACTAGTCAGTGGTCCAGTACATACATGAGATGACATCTAATTAACTTTCTCAGCGTCAAAGACCAAGTTGCCTTTACCAGATGTAAAGGCTCATTTTAAAAAGTTACCTTACCTATTAGAATTTTTGTTTGTTTTTTTTGAGACAGTTCAAGTTGGCCTTGGGTTCACTTTGTAGCCCAGGCTGGTCTCAAATTTTTAACAATCCTCCTGCCTCAGCCTCCCGAGTGCTGGAATTACAGGAATAAGTCACTGTGCCCAGTTTATTAAGATGATTTTAAACCCTGAAACAAAAAGTAAAGTCAGCTCCTGTTAGAAAAATATTGACTGTTAAACCAGTGTGGGGGTCACACCTATAATCCCAGCACTGGAGAGGCTGAGACAGGAGGATTGCCTCCAGTTTCACACCAGCCTGGATGACACAGAGCGTTCAGGGTCAGTCTGAATTACAAAGCGAGACCCTGTCTCAAAAAATTTAAAGTGTGACACCAGGACTGAGTTAGAAATAAGACAATAGGATTATTTACATACAGCATCTTTTCAATCACATCTTCCTCACGGCCCCATTCTTCATTTTCTTTATTGATGAGAGCAGTGCACGTCCTTTGTGCTTCTGCCTCCTCGGATAAACCTCTTCAGCCTCCCTCAGAAACACACTGCTAAAAATACTCCATGCCGTAACAACGCCTATTTTCTCTTCCAACACCCTAAACTCAATTTTACAATTCATCAAAATTAAATGAACTCTTCTTGGGAAATAACTTGGTTGTTGAAGTGGAAAGGTCTCTTTAAAGGTAACTATTCTAAACATTAATTTGGTGGCAACAACAGAATTTTAAGTGGCTACAGTAGGGGCTATAGTTAAGAAACAGCATGAACATAAATGCTGCTTACAAGACATTTCTGGAATAACTAGTAAGGAACAGAAGAAAGCTAGCAAATGGAATTTTAACCATCTGGGAATTGAAATTCCACTCTCTACAACAAGGGGTGTGCTTTATGAATTTGGACTCTTCTATCATAATCTATAACAATCCAATAAAAGTGACATTTTTTTCATTCAGTTGATGGAGCACATTTTCAGAAAATCAAAATAGATTAGGATTTCATTTAAAGGTGGGGTCTATTTCAACTCATCAATTTTGATAGGTTCTTTAATATAATCACAGTGAATTAAACGTTAAATTGAATCAGTCAAGGCGATTTCATGGGCAGGGAGAAACTCCTCTCGAATGATTTGCCTTTTGTTTTTATCCCTTTAACAGCTCGCCCTGCGTGTTCAGCACACATTCTGACACTGCAGGGGGGAAACCACAAACATGACCTGAACCAGGTGATCAAGGTTAACAACAGCAGCGATAATTCATACTCAGAGTGCATGCCTTTTTCCTTATTTCTGTGGTTTCCTTCCTCAAAACTCTAAATTTCTGTAGCCACAAGAAAAACACTTGGCAAACACAAATTGAGGGGTTTTCCACAAAACACCTGGGCCGTTCTCCTGAAAGCCATCAAAACCATCACCTCGCCCCCTCATCCATGCATATTTAGGTTTTACTTTTTTCTTTTTTCAGCATTGACATCCTAAATTGCCAGGCTATGATGGGAATCTACTCTTGGGCATTTTGAGACATGTCCATCTGTGTTTCCATGTTCAGTTTCTCATTTGTCCACAGCCCATCTGGCACCATGTAGTAAATAGTTGCTCAGAGAATGAATTTCTCCTGTAAATACGCTTCAAGACCTCATTGATTTATCCTCCTTGGTCATTAGTAGACCCGTAATTTATTATAGTTATGTCCTTTTGGAAACTTAAAATCACCTGAATTTCACTCCAGCTTTACCTCTGGGAGACCCTGCTCACATAACTTAACTCCAAGCCTTACTTTCCCCTCCTGAAGAATGGGATCGATCATCGTGTTATACTCTTGCGTGGTTGTGAGGTTCGACAAATATTGTGCTTTTAAAGTCTAATATAATTGCACAGAAGAATCCAATAACTGGTAATTTCCTTTCTTCCTTTTGGGTGAGCTTGGGTCAGGGCTGTGTGAACTGGTAGTTTCTTCTTGAGATGCAACTCTCTCTGTATGACACATAGCTCAGCAATGAGCCTTCAAGATCCTGGTTCATGGTCTTTTTTTCTTCAAAAGACTATTCCCTAAGAACAGAAACTGAAGTCATTTGATTTGTGGCTGAATCCTTGGACAGTAGGTACTTAATGAATATCTATTAAATATCTTGAATGTCATGTAATGACATTACAGAATTGCAGAATGCCAAGAGCTCTCAGGGACCTTATTCTTCATCTAACCTGCAGTTTTAACTTTTAGAAAACTGCAACCTAGTGAAATAAAGGAGGTATTGCTGAGGCTCCTGCCTCAACTGGGGCTACAAGCAACCTATGCTGTCTATCTGTTTCTCTCCAAGAGATATCTGGGAGGAAAATTAGCTTTGCTTATGTTTATCAGGTTTATTAAGAATCTCACTGAAGACACACCATTAATATGTGTCTCTTATTTCACAGGGTAGTGCTATGGTCCTCATCATCATTGTCAAAATGTCTAAATAACGCTCCCTAGGAATCCTGGAAGCAGGGAATGGAGGCGGCGAAAACGGGGCAAATAGTCTTTAGCAAATGCAGGTTTGCTTTATTAGCATACGTTTGATGCTCCATAGAAAGCACTGCTCATCAGCCTTCTGTAATTACTTGGTTTGGCATATGGCAATTATTCTTAATTTAAATACAGTAACTTACAGTGGATGTTTTCATTCTTAACAGTAGTTTTGCAGTGCAGATAGAAATAGACTATGAAGCAAATAATATAGATTAGTCATTAGGGACGTCAGCTGCTGTTGGAAGCTAATTGTATGAAACCCAGCTGTGTCCCTGACACCTCCCTTGTTCCATCCGAAGGATCTGACAACGGGCCCTGGGAAAGGATGCCCTTTGTGTAACAGACACCAACATGCACGCAGGTGTTTCCTCTCATGGGTCAGAAGCAGATGTCTGGGCAGGCAGAATACACACATCTGGCTGCACCTAACAGGAAAACGATGGCTCATCCATTGTGCTAATAAAACCCCATCCCTGAAATTTGGACTGAGTCGTGAAATGAAGACTTCTGTCCTTCAGCACTAGGGGAGGTGAGATATCACGAGGGTTTGTGACAGGTTCTAAATTTAGGGTTGTGTGTTAAACCTTTCTTCTGCCACTGCTGTGTTTTATGAGACACATAACCATGTGATTCCACCCCAAGTGTTCTGATTTGTAGAATGATAGCCACAGACTTCAGTAACAATATGCTATGTCTTCTATGCGTCAAGGACATAAATGCGCTTAGAGAAGAATGGAACGGATCTGTAGACTCAGATCCAGGGGTTTCACAGTGGCTATTCGTTCAGGGATTCTGGGGATAGAACCACTTTTAAACAATTCATTAAAAAATATATATAAAACACCCACTGTTTACAGAAAGCAAAAAGAAATGTATCACCATCCCAAATGTTACCTCCTTAATTTGGGGAGCTAGTGGAAAACAAACAAAGCAAAAATGTCCCTCAACACATAACAAATTTGAAGTACAATCTCACAAACTACTCATGAGCTGCTCTATTATTTTTAGAATGTGAGTGGTATTAAAAATTAGTACAAGATTTCCTTCTTTTTGTGTTATTTGAGGGCATTTCCTATTATTTTCCCCTTAGCTTCCCTCCCCTACAATTTCATTTTGAAATTTTCATGAAATGTCATTTGGCTAAAATTTGTATTCCATTCAAGAGTCACATTTGCAAATGGTGTAACCTGAACTTATTTTTTAATAAAAATTCTGGAGAAAAAAAATTCTGGAGGATAGTTTCAGCATGACTTTATAATCCATCATGCATTTGTAGCTTTGAAATTTTGCACCCAGATAACCATTGTGGTCTGGCTGCTCTGTTAGAGCGTGTTTATAAAAGTGAAGAAAAAGTACACAAGCCAAGTGGGAAGGGAGGGACTACAGAGGGGACGGCAGTGCCTCCAGTGCTACGCGTGAGTCCACACGCTGCCACTGCAATGATAACACAATGATGCACGTATTACAAGAGGAAACGGATGGGGAGGGCTGAGAGCGTTTGATTTAAAGCAATTCTGTTATCTGTCTTTTAAGGGAAAAAATTGTGGTGATTTTAAAACAATATTTTAGTTACAGATGTTTCCAGACCCCTTCCCTGATCCAAGGAAACAAAATACCATTCAGCAACAAGCCCAGATTTAGAGATGGGTCTTGTTCCAATATAAACATTTCTTAGCTAGACCTTCTCCATGAAAGTGCATAGTCAATTTTTCCATATACAGTGGGAAAGACAAAGCTTTTAGCTTAAAAGGCATTCTCTCTCACCCGCCACATGAAACTCCTGGAACGAGTAGCTAGGCACGCATGGATCACTACTGATGTCAAGTTGAATGCTGGCTTCTTCATCAGAATCATATGACAGAATTGTATCGAAAAGCACATGTGCCATGAACAGAAAATGAAGCATTATTTTGCCTTTTGGTATTTGGTATGATTATTTACTTATTTTAACTCTCTGTTTTGTATACCACTGTTGACTTTGGCTTCAGTTGAGGGCTTGAACAAATAATTGAAGAATCCATAAGTGAGTGTTTTGAGCCCCATTACTGAAGTATGTGTACAGACAGGAGATTTGGGAATCAGAAGATGAATCATGGATGCTGAGGACCTTCAAGAATTCAGTGAGGGCATTTCAGGTGTCAGTTACTCTAATATATAAAACAAAGTGGCAAGAATAATAATATATTGAGAGATACAGAGAAATGCTGAGAATGAAGGGAGTTTAATAAATATCATGGCAGGGAGAGGGAGGAAAAAATGGTTCTAGGAGGAGATGGCATTTGTGCAAGATTTTGTGGGAAGAAGAAGTTGAAACTGGACAGTTGGAAACCAAGGACAGTTTCTGTAACTTTCTGTAAGACAGAGAGGCTAAACCTACCTTCTCTCTGTCATTTCATTATTCAAGGTAGGCATCTTTCACTTCTGGTTATGCATCTCAATAAGGATTCCAGATGGACTTTTTTCTACAGGTTGGAATTTTCTTTGGAAAGATTGGTTTAATACTAGCAATTATAGTTATGTGACAACATCCACAATTTTCGGGTTTACTATATACTCACATGGTCATACCATTCTTTCTTCATACATTATAAACGATACTGGAGACATACCCTAATCATTGGAATGAATCCTTGTTAAGTCTTTGCTGCCACTAGGATCCATGAATTACTTTTATGTGATTTGAAAGTTAGGGATTTTGGAAATGACAATAATTTCCAAGTTATAACATATGAATAGGGACAATGTTATTTGAATATAAAAAGGGAATATTTTAATTTTATCCTGTTTCATTCTGCCATCTAATGCATTTTATTCAAAACTAAGCCGAACAAGACAGTGGAGGAAATACAGTACTTGATTTTGTGGCTCTCTGAGTGCTGCAAGGTTGATTTAATTAACTTAGAGATGACTGAGAAATAAACACCTAGTGCACTTGGTTTTTAATACTCTTATCAGTAGCCTAGTTTGAGTACCTGAAACACAGCAACTAATTGTTCTCATTTAAAGTTTTAAGCTACATTTCAAGTTTGTTTTTCTTGTATTAAATTAGATGTTTCTTAGATGATTGGAACTGAATGCAGAGGAATTCATGCTGACTCGTGACTTTGAGGAAAAAACGTATTTTCTAGATGAATATGACTTTGCACTAGTAAATTAAAAAAGCTTGTAATCAAACAAAAGCCAAAAGAGTTTAGATAATCCGAGATGAAGATATAATGTTTTATAACTAAAATACGATTCTAACACATAGCTGTCAAAATAACTAAATGAAGAGCACATAAAAAGATGTTATACAGAAAAAAAGTTATATATTTTGATACTCTGCATGTCCAAGGACACAGGCACAGAAAAAAAAGGTGTTTCAACTGCCAAAATAACCACAAATTCTTTTTGAGATTAGCAAGAGCCCATCCCTTTAATAAAAACTCAGAGGTTAGAAGCACCTTACACAGACTATTAGTCTTCCTTCATAAAGATGGTTGTCCTGACTACATTATTATCACCTTAAACACAGTATCATCCCCACTGTGCTGAGGGTCCTCTTCACATTAAAGACCAGGGAGAGAATAAGGCACAGTAGTGTCTGCCATATTGAAAGTGGACCATACGTACCATCCTGCCTCCTAAATATCTTTCTATTTTACTCAGTATGTAGGGGCTATTTGACTCACCTGAGTCTCCTTTGTTCTTTGTCCTCTACTAGGTTTAAGGCACTTTTGAGCAGATGCTGCTCATGTGTGAAGACCCTGAATTTCATAATAAACTTTTATAATTCTGCTGTGAACTGGAGAATTTTCTCTTGAGAAACAGGTATGATATAGCCCCTTGCTGTTAGAAGACGAGGGTGGCTTACTGTAAAGTCAGCAGTAGAAAAGCTCTCCACATAAAACTGGAGATGCAAAAACTGTTCTAAAGCAGGTCAGGAAGGTCACAGTGAGGTACAGGGCGATGCGAGTGCCAGAGCAGGCCGCTGGTGCTACCGTAGATTTCATTTCTTCATTAATTTCTCACATTTCAATTGCTTTGCTGCATTACGGGGAGGTTTCTTAAAGTCATGTGGAAACTTGACTTATGACTGTGTAGGGGGAATACCACACATGATGTGGTCTGGGAATTTTATTTTATTTTGTATTACTCTAAGGTCAGGATTTAATAAAATGAACACTCTTTACTGCCTCATCAAGGATATTCTTTTTTTTTATTTTAAAAAGCAAAACAGAAAAAAGAATAGGAATGATACAGAAATTTTAAAAAACTAGGAAATTAACACTAGTTAATATATTGCATATTGTTATCTTAGAAGTAGTTGTTCATGTTACAAGATTTAGGCATGAAAAAAATGATCAAACAATCAAACAATGAAAGCACAAAGGTTTGGGAATTTTAAAACTTAGCTTTCCAGTGGTTCTGAAACAAAAGAGCTATTCTTCATTTTTGAAATAGATGTTTCTTGCTTCCTTTTAAGATCAAGAATGTGCTGTTTATTTTAATGTGACCATCAGAAAACTTTAGCTGGAAATTCTTAAGTATTACTGTACTTGAAGTCTTACGAAGTATAGGTGTGCAGATTGTAGTTTAAAGCATTCGATAGCCATATGAGGCCAATGCAAGAGTCCCCAAAATGAAAGAAAAGGGATGACTGATGTGATTTTAAATTAAAAACTGAGGTGTATATATAATAACCAAAAGCCAAGAGAAATTTATGTTCTAAGACACAGATGGTTACCTGAGATATAGAAGGAAAACATTGACTTGGTTTTGTCTGACGTAGCGCACTTAACCAACTCATAGCTCTCCAGTCGCCCTTCTGCTGCGTAGTGGTTTCTGTGATGACATTCTCGTTTCAGGGCAAGAGGACTACCCTGAAAGCCAGAACATTTATTGTGGCCCCAGTTCTCAAAACCCTGCTGCTAGTTTCTTCCTCTTCAGTGACATTAGCTGCACTGTGATTTCTAGACTCTTCTTCTCCTAACCATCTTACCTAGAATTCCATGAAACTTCCCAACGACTCAATAAACACATATGCTAAGAGATGCTGGACTAACCCATATCTCCACATGTTCATGAATTAGCTTATTGCCTGCTGGCCTGTCTGGTTTTAAGATGGCTGTGAGGCTAAAAGCAGAGATACATAAGATAACACTTTGCAAACCACGAAAATCGTGTAACTACTGATAATTATTTTTCAACTGAGTCAGTAGTCATTGGAAATTATCTGGCAGTTGGAAATAACATTTGTCTCATATTGATAACTTTTTAAAAGCCAAACTTTTCATATTCTGGGTTGAAAGAGATACAGGAAGCTTTCCTAACTCATCAGAAGATTAGTTACTCCTATGTGTTCTAAATGTATGGTAGAAAGCAAAAGAAGAAAAGCTATAGCTTCCTTTTATGACACTGAAATTCTTAAAGTATAACTTTTCCATTCAACTGAAAAATTAAAACTGTTTTCGATGTTTATTTTCTTGATTTCCATAGACACAGCATTTATAATGGAAACATTTTGGCCACTGGAGGCCATGGGAATGGCTTTGGGACCTCAGAGAGTATGTAACACTGGGTTGAGGGAGGGAAGGGTAAGCCCAGGAGCTATCTTTTTAGCTCTCTGTGCAGCTAAGGAATTACCGGATTTATTTCAAAATGTAATTAACATTTTAGGAAAAAATGATATTTATTGTGGTAGAATAACTGCTTTAGGAAGATTTAAAAAATACTGAAAAATACCAAGAATAAAAAAGACAGCGGTTAATCCGTCTCCTCACCACCTCCTTATTCTCCCTCCAATACTCCTTTGTTATTTTCCTCAGCACTCCAAGGTAATAACAAGAGACAAAAGCACAACTTCCATTTCCTAATTTCCTAGGAAAAGTCCCAAAATAGCACCAGACAGGGAACAGGAAGCATAAGATACCTCTCAGGAGAGCACCAAGTGTGTTATGATTTCTAGCTCCTGCTGGAGCTGTTACTGAGGTGCTCAAGGTCTCGACGGGGCTGGGCAGTCAGCAACGCACCCTGGCTGGCTGGAGGCAGCTGCACACTGCTGGCAACTGCCAAAGAGGCACTGCTTTGACTGGGACTCTGGGTATCAGTCTGGAGACTTGTCATGAGTTAGGATATCAGGTTGGGAGGTGCCAGGACAATAGTTCCCCAACACTTTAGAGCTGAGAATCACCCACTGCCCCTCTTTAACCAGTGAAATGTCCCGAGTAATTCACTGACAACTCAGGGGAAAAGGAAGGCACTCTGAGTGCCTTGTCTTGATAGCCTCTGATCTAGTAGGTCTCATGTTAAAAGGTCGCTGAACAGATCTTTCCCTGGTGATTTAATGTATTTCTACAGATACCATCAGCATCTTCGACTTCCTCATCCTTGTTCTCCACATGTATGACAAACTATCTTGACAGAACCTTGGCAATGACTCCAGCATACATTCTCTTCTTTTTACACTTCTTTTCTTCACCATGGCCACCATGCAAACTTAGGCCCTTCTTGTAAAGATACCAAGGCACAACCCAAGTTACACTGATATTAGGTTTTTTGGTGTTTGCCACACAACCAATCCAGGAGTCCGTTAACAGATTAGTAAGGACAAAGCATAATTCTCATCATGGTTCTTTCCTCTGTTCTGAAAGATTCAGTGGCTCCCTGAGGCCCAGTCCAACCAACCAGGTCTACTTCCTTTCCTAGAAGAACTCCAAATGTTTGTTTTAACCTACCTTTCCCCTCAGTGTATATTCTTTCCCTAATCTTAAATACCCAGTTTAAAAGCCACCTCTCTCATGAGGTCACTGGGAACTTCCCACTAGAAATGAAAATTCTTTCTAACAGTTGTATTATATTATTAGTATGCTTGTTTTATTTCTTTGTGTTTTGTTCATCTTTGTATGATATGTGGCACTTGCTGAGGTAATGGATACATGTGCTAAGCAACAGGGAAGATAAAAATGCTGATTAATCAAGTGTACTGGGATATCTAAGGATTACAAGGTAGCAGTACATGACCTGATACCTGTTATTTTCCATGTTTCAAAATAGCTAATTAAAATTAATTATGACTTTTCTATGAAACATGTCCATATAATAGGAAATGCTGAACTTTTAGTTTGGCTAAGGCTTGTAGGATGAAGTTAAGTAGAACAATGACACTATTTTATCAGATGCTCTCTCTTGCAAATATAATTACTTTTTCTCATAAAAAAAAATGAGATTTTGTTTACCATTTCACTTGGTAGATATTATGGGCTAAATCATAGCCTCTCAAAATTCATTTGTTGAAGCTCTGTGCCCAAACATGAAATATATTTGCTGAAAGGACCAACAAAGAGGTAACAAAGGTTACATGAGATTATACTGATAGCGCCTTAATCTGACAGAACTAGTGTTTGTATACAAAGAGGAAGAGATCCCAGAGCCCACGCTCTCCTAGAGTACACAAAGAAAGGCCATGTGAGGACCCAGTGAGAAGGTGGCCATTCATCTGCGGGAAGACAGCCCTCACCAGCTGATCTTGACAGCACCTGAACTTGGATTTCTAACCCCAGAACAATGTAAAAGTGCATTCTTGCTGTTTAAGCCACCAGCGTGTGGTAGTTTGTTATGGTAGCCCTGGCAGGTGAGATACTGCAAAACATGAGGCTAGAGCAGAAACAATAGCAAAGAGATGCTCAGGCACCAAAAGTTTGGGAACTGCTATCTTCATGCTTCCAAGTTACACAGGATTTCACAAGTGACATCTACCAAAGTCATTCTCCGAGTCCAAGGAGGGCCAGGACTGCCCGAATCCATCCCAGATGCGATGGCCGGTGCCTCGAATGAAGCCTTTCGCCAGGAGGCTCTTGCTCCTTGTGGGTGGAATGAATACTTTGCTCGTTCCAGCAACTTATGTTATACAGCGCCGGACAATTTCTAGGAAAGGAGTTGGCTGACTGTGCTCCTTTCAGTCGCGCTTGACTCCCTTCTGTTGCTAAACTTCTTTTCTTTTTCTACTGTCATGTGTAGGGAAAAATACTGAAAGGCAAACTGTTTCTAAGTCTTTACTCGGTTTTCCTGTGATTGACATACTTTATCTGATTATTTCCCCTGAGGTCTCATTTTTACTATAGGTCAAGTGCTTTTCTCTTCCTTTTCAAATTCTTTAAAAGTTGTAAACCCACAAAGTGAACTCAGGGCTCCACTGAACAATGAGTGCGCAGTAAATCTGGAGATGCATGAATATGTATATATATATTCAGAAATTAAACAACTTTGATTCCTTGCATGTCTGAGGGAAGAATTTCCATTGTTACTGACCTGATGAAGTTAGTTTATTCCATAATTCTGCAATTTAAGAAAAAGCCAAAGCCTAAACATAACTAACTTAAGTGTTCTTTGCAGACTCAGTGATTGCTGACACTATTACAGCATTCCTGGATGGTACTGGAGACCTTGGTTAGCTGGCTATTCTAAGGTTTAGAAACAGCTATTAGAGGGCATTATAATAGAAGAGTGTGGAGCCAGGTTTCCTGCCTATGACCTTGAGGAGGTTATTCAATTGCTGGATGACTCAGTTTCTTTATCAGTAAAATAAAGCAAATAGCTTCTTAGGGTTGTTATGAAGAATAATTAATCACTAATACACATGAAGCACTTAGAAACATATCAGGACATGGCAAGTGCTAAGCAAGTGCTTACTAATTAAAGCTAAAAGGACCTTAGAAATCTGTCAGTTAGCTGGCCAGAATGGGTTGAAGCATAACTGTTCATCAAGGCTGTTGTAGAAGAGTAGTTACTCAGAACAGAAGCTGCATCTAGGGTGCCCAGAGTCTGGGGGAAGAATGGGGAACCTGCTAGATACAGATGGAAATACGCACTCTGACTCAAATGCCCTGGCTGCAAATCTCAGTCCCTCTAGAAAAGTGCCCTCTAGAGAACAGCCTTATTCCCTATCTCGTAAAACCATCTGTGATACAGACGACACTCCACACGCCATGCAGGCTCATTATCCAGAGTCAGGATGACTTCCTGGTTACCAATAAAAACACCACAGTCCCGTTACTTCCTGAAAAGTCTGAGCAACAACCTACATTGGAACAATTCCCACAACTAAATTCCTCCGCTGCTTCCCCTGGCCTTCAAAGACACTGAGGGTCTAGCAGTTCCACTTTGGTGTAGGCTGTGAATGCTGGGAAAGATTAAGGTGGAAAAAGAAGCCATTCAAGACCTTTCATATTTTTTCTCAAAGAACACTTTCCGAGAACCCACCATGTGTGTGCCATGATTGCAGGAACCAATGTTACCTTCTGAGATCCTCCAGATGCCTTGAAGCAGGAATTTGTCCTAAGGATTTGAAAACACAATCTAAAATACACCTTTTCTGGGATGGACTTAGTACTTGGATGAGCCTGTATCACTCAGCTGTGATTCGCTTTAATGTTTTTGAGCTGCTCCATCATTATATCAAAACAACTACCCTTTTCTGGATTCATATTTTCCTCTAAGTCCATTCAAAATTCAAGCTTAGTTGCATTTTGGAGCACAGAACTTCTTACATTTTAATGTGCTTCTAAGAAGCATAGAATATGGTGAATAAGTGGGTTCTGATTCTGGGGGATTACCCAAAGTCCTGCATTTCTAGCAGCATGGCTCCGGTGATACTGGTGCTACCGTTTCTGAGCCTGACTTCCCCACAGGCACCAGTAATCAGGGCATTGATAGGCAAGAGCCAGTTCTGCTCACTGACAATTCTACTTCCAGAAGGTGTCTTTGAACATATTTTCTTCCAAATGCTAGGCTCTGCACAATCTAAAGCAAGTTTTAAATATCTCTGCAGTATGACTAAGACCCAATGGACAATGGTACAATATATAACACGGTGATTTCACTTGATGCTTATAATAATCAATTATCTGTGGCAGCTAGCTTCTCCTTTCCCACTAAGTGAAAATGCATTCTCTTTTGTGGAACCTCTGCCACTTGGCACTTAACTGTTAGGTACCAACACGGGTCTCGCTTTGGCACTTGTGCAAGTCCTCGGCCCCTTCGCTCGCTGTACCATGCTGTCTCTCTGTAGTGGAGTGTCATTCTTAGGGTCATCCTGAAGGGTTTGGCAAGGGTAGGTGAAAGAACCCAGCAGCCCTGGTGTGGGAGACATTTGTTTGCCACGTGGGGACACAGCTCCTAAGGTACACTGAGCTTCCTGCAGCTAATACTCTCTGGAGGGCCTCCTTAGTGTGCCACTTAGGAAAGGCTCATGGCTGGGACCATGCCTGTTCTCATCTCTTCTGCCAGCTCAGGGCCCTTAGACTCTGAACTTCTGAATCTTCAGGTTCCAACTGGGACAATGGCTGTGATTGTGTGAGTCTATTCCTGGACAAAGTTCCCTTTAACTAGTGTACATTTTAACCTACTTGTTAGAATTTTGTTGCTAGAATAATTGCCCCCTTCTTTCTCCTCCTCCTCGTCTCCTTCTTCACCTTCTCCACTTTCTTCCTTTTCCTTTCTTCCTTTTCTCTTCCTCTTTCTTTCTTTTCCTCTTCTCTTTCCTACTTTGCTTCCTCTCCTCCTTTTTTCTTCCCTTCTCCTCTTTCTTCTTTTTCCTCCCCTTCTCCTTTCTTCTTTTTCTTCCTCCTTCTCCTCTTCCTCCTCCTCTACCCTGTTTCTCCTTCTACTCCTCTAACCTTCTCCTCCTCCTCTTCTCTTTCTTCAGAAACTGAAACTGCAGGAAGTGAAGGGATTTGCCCAGGTTCCTTTATCTGGCAAGGTTCATCTGTTTATTAATGATGGATTCAAGAACCAGAATATTTAGTTCCAGACTCAGAGTCCAGCTGCACTCAAATCCAGGAAAATATCCTACTGACAAGTAAGACACAGTAGAAGTAAACAATTTTTCTTTAGAAGATATAAAGATATGTTCATGTAATGACCACTGGTTCCAAATAAGCATGGTTAAGTTCATTGAAGCAACAGTAAAGAACCTAAGGCCAGAGTTAGAAGACACAGCTGTCTTTACTGCTGCCACTGAGAAACCTTCCCTCTTTCCCATCTGTTTCCTCGCCTGCAAAATGAGAGGACTGAGTTCTAAATTTCCTTTTTAGATTCAATATCCTGATTCTTTTGTGTGCATGGTGCAAGGTACATATAACGAAGTCATGCATCCAATAACCTTCCACTGACCCTCAAACTGGCCTCAATTTCCTCCAGGAGATTTCTTTCATATAGAATTCTGTGCTAAGTGGAGACTTCCAGTCTTGTCTCTCATGAGTGGAATTTAAGTATCCAATGGCACTGATCATGACAGACAATAAATGTAGGTAACAAAACAGAATGAGACAATTATTCATGCACTATAATGAAATAGCAGCCCATATCCAGATATTCAGCCTGTTCAGTTGCTTCCTGGGCTTATGGCAGATCAACAGGAAGGAAGCTAACCCTTAGCGTATGCTTAGTTTTTCGAGATTTTCACTGTTCATCAAGGGAAAGCACACACACTGTGAAGCTCCAGCGGCACAGTAGACCAGCTTGTTGTGTGAGAACAGCCTTGCCCCATTTTAAGCTTGAGATCTCGAGTTTGTGTTATCGTGCTGTACTGTAATGACAAGCTTAAGAAAGTGTGACCATTTGGTAGCCAATTTGATTTTTTTCTTTTAATTTTCAGATTCTAGATGGTTTTACAGCACTGGCATCGCAGGATCTGAGGATCACTAGATCCTCCTTTTGTCTCTTGCTGGTGTTTATTGTGCAGGTTTTTGAGCTGACATTTGTTTTACAGAGCTGCTCAGGTCAGTATTCCACACCGCAATACACACTGCACACAGACAACAGCATTCCCCACGTCGGTCATATCCTGAAGTTAAGTTCTACTGAAGATATCTTTGATTGTTGCTGTCCCTGATTTCCTTTAATGCAGTGAAGCTGCTCCAGCTAATGGAGGACATAATTTCAAACAAACATCAACACACAAAGCCGTACCATGCTCAGGGCGCCTTTTAGCTCTGGTGTATAGCATGGATTACTATGCTAGTCTGCTGCAGAGACTTGTACTAATGCAGCTGTTAATGTTATGGAATTTATCCAATTTACCAGTTCTCATGGGCCATAAATGTAGATACAGTACTTCATTTAGGTAAACACAAAATCTTAGCGTTCAAGAAAATACAACAGAAAAACTAAGACACAGGCCTGGAAATAAACACAGGGTCATTTTGTGCATTACTCTAAGCATATTCAATTACTTCTCTCTTCTCTTTTTAAAGAATGCTTCTTCTGTATGTTTTCTTTAGGCAGAGGAATTGGGCTTAAATATGGAAAATTTCCCACTACCACTCAGCCTCGGAATGTTTTTCCCCCAAGTTTCTCATGATAAAAAGACTCCAATTTGGAGGCAACTACTGGCAGCTGAATTTCATTAAGATTTTGATGGGAAACTTAAGTTGGAATTACAAACATCTGTGGTTAAACTTCTCTTTAGTAAACCATTTCCCAGAATTTAACTTTACCACACCAGGAGCAAAAATGAAAAACAGTTGACGAGAGAATGTTGTTTTTTTGCATATACAGGAGTAGATATTTATATATTTGACTTCATGGTCACTATATCTCAATGAACTAATAGATTTACTTATTTTAGAGAATAATTGTTTGGAAATGGTAAATTTTGGAACTCAAAGCATGTACAGGAAAACTGGTTTTAGTGGTCTTTAACTAATCAAGTGTCTCAAAATTATGTCTGAGCATCATTACATTTATACGATTGCTGTAAGATAAAGTCCAAAAAGAGTGGGCTACTTTGGGCATTACTTACATTATAAAATTATGAAAAGTCAGATTTGAGAATTTGTGAAGAAAATAAAGGTTGCTGACCTTGTCATATCAAAGGTGCTGGGTGTTTTTGTTTTTGTTTTTAGGTTTTTTAGAAAGTTAGAAAAACCCATTCATTTCTTCTAACTGTGCAGATCGCCGTATTGCTGGGGAAAGCCTATTTATAAAGAACCATTAAAGAGAAGGATTGCAAAAGTCAGCTTTGGTCTCCATCCCCAGTATTGCATAACCAGCAAATTTATAAGCAAAAGTTGAAAGTAATCAGATCTAAAGAATAAGTAAAGATTTAGATAATGAACAAGATATTGTATAATATTACCTGTAGATAGGTATAAACAGTGGAAGAAAGGGAAAAATAACAGAACTAGAGAACGGAGGTAGGCAGCTTGTGCATATTATTTTACTTAATGTTTACAACCATCTTGTCAGGCAAAATATGCTTCTATTTGTTTTACAGCCAAAGGAACTGAATTTCTAAAAGATGATCTAATTTGACCCAAGTCAAATATCTATAAAGTCCTGGAGCTGAGTTCTCATCGCATCCATCTGGCTACAAGCACACACTGCCTTTGATGAAAGGTGAATTTCAAATACTGCAAAGAACAGACTGCAAATGCAGTAACTACTCCTCAGCCTGAATCTGACCTTCAGAAATACTTAGTCTACTGGGCATTAAAAATATTGACTCAGCAATTACAGTTAAGAATCCAATTCTGTCTTCTCTTGGAAAAAATGTCAGTAACTAAAAACCCCAGAAGATCTGGCAGTGCTGAGAAGTGGCCACCCTTCTGGAATGGACACACCTTCCATTTCTGTCACTCAGGACCTTACCACACAGGATGCATTTCTTTTATCGAGCCTACTTCACCTGGGTTTTTATTTTTGGGAAGAGACTTGCCCTCTATAAAAATCTGAATTTCAAAAATTCCTTTGCAACATAGGATCCAGTAATCGTATTTCTGGATATATACTTAAAAGAACTGAAAGCAGAGATTCAAACAAATTCTGTGCACCAAGCTAGGCAACTAGAAGAATTAGCAAGGCCCTATCTCAAAGTAAAAGCAAGTAAAAAAAGAAGAAGAAGAGGAAGAGGAGGAGGGGGAGGAAAGAGCTCAGTGTGAAGCCCCTGGGTTCAAGACTCAGTACTACAACAAAAGAAAAACAAAAATAACAACTTCCTCCTGGTTAAATTGGTGAACTCTGGAACTATAGGGAATGGAATTCTTTACTTTTAAATATGTTTAATATATTCTATAAACAAGACCAATATTCCTATAGGTAGTACTGCTTTCAATTCTTTACCTATTAAGCTGAATAAAGAGGTTTTAATGTGGAAGAAACAAACTAGAATTTGCTTGTAAAGAGAAAATAGAATATAAGAACATGCTATAGTTAAACAGAGAAATTTATTATGGAGCTATAATGGTATAACAAAAAAAGAGAATGAAACCTTGAAAGGAACTTACCATCTACAAATATTAATTTACTCATCTGTAGAATGGGTATAATTTTCACTGTTGACTATTAAGTAAAATAACATGTAGGTTCATGGGACATAGTAGAAATCAACAAGTGTTAGGCTATTTTTTTCTTTTTTAGTATATATGCTGCTATTTTTTTCTTTTGCATGAGTATTTTTTAAAAAGATATGGACTATGGATGTAGCTAATTAGTAGGGTGCTTCCTCAGCGTATGTGAGCCCGAGTTTGATCCTTAGCACTGCCCAATAAATGAACAAATGAACACAGACTGGTCTGGAAAGGGGAGTTATTTTAAGTCTTTTGTGGTCCTAACAGTTTATGTAACTTATGCTACTCTTTTAGTAATCACTGCATAAATGGTCTTTGAGTGGCATTTTATATTTCTGTGTTTTAAGAAATTTCCAACACTCTGACTACAATCAGCTCTCCTGATACTTCTACTTCCTCAATCACCTCTTCCCACATAGATATTCCTGTCCCGTGAGCTCCTCCTAGCTGTGCCACTTCCTGCTTCGCAGATGCCACTCGGGCATCTGCTTTGTCTCTGTTTCCGCGTGTGTACAATGAGGTAACTACACGGTTCCTCTGATTTGTCATGGTCTGGCGTGTGCTAACTACTCAGTGAGTGTCAGCTATACCACCACTACTCTATTTCACTCCTTCTAACATAAGTTTAAAAAAAAAAAAAACCTTTGATGTCTGTCGAGTACATCGTTGTGTTCAACTGTTGGGCTCGAGCTCAGATTAATACTTTTTTCCACATTTATCTTCGTGGCATTTAGTATACAGTCATATTTCATAGCTTATACTTCACTTTGCTTTGCACAGTGGTTATATATATTTCTTTTCCATAGAATCCTTACTCCATGAGAGACCTTCAGAAACACTTAGTAGGGATGAGAGTAGTGAAGAGACTTGGCCTTCTTTCTATTCCTCCTGGTGCCCATTTTATTGGGATGTAAATACTCAGTCTCCAAATTTCTCTGTTGGATGAATAATTAAGTGAACAGAACAATGGCCGCATGGAGAGGGTCCAAATTACCTAAAAGTATTGTTGGAAAAGCAAAACAGCTGGGCCAGTGACTGGAGGACCTTTTATCCAAGTAAGGGGCCAAGATAAGCAAAAGGAAAGCAGATAGTGAAAGAGATAGAAACTGTTTTTAAGTAAACGTTCTGCAATCCTTCAATGGCAGGGAGGCTGACACGGTCTTGGAGCATGAGATTCTATATCAACAATGGAAAGAACTCAGAGGGAAAGTCTCTCAGTGTTAGCGTCATTCATTGTGCATCCTGTAAGCAAATCAGTGCCCAGGGTAGGCACCGTACGGGGATTACTGAGCCCTGATTTTCTTCAAGAGAAGTTAACCTGATAATGACGACAGGAAAACCCAGGCGGATTACCAGGAGGTGAAATCCTATTTCTCTCTCACAGGGTACTTGGTTCACCATTGTCAACTACTTCTCTTATTTTCTCATTGACTCAATAGCACTGTGGCCCTGCGCCAGGGCCTCCCACGGGGCCCTTCGGGGCTTCCCTTGCTCCTCTGTAGCTGATTCTTTGCAGCCACACAGCATCACCAGAATCTCGCTCTTCCCAAGGACGTGGTAATGACATCTCCCGGGGCGGGGGAGGCTCCTATTTGCATTCCTGCACCCTGTCTGGTTCTTTTGCATTTCTGTATTTCAAGAAGAATTTTGCCTAGTTTTTCTTGCTACAATGTGTATGATGAAATGACTTTGTAAAAATGTGAATTTTAGAACATTAACATTTTTGAAATGACCTAGTCTCTCCTTTGCCACTTTCACATACTGAAAACCACTGCTGTCACCATAACGCAAAGGTAATGAACTCAGTACATTGCTTGTCAAGGAGTAGAAGGTGGGAATCCTCCCGACACCTTATCCAGAGTCAGCTGTGGGGGCTGCTCTTTTCAGGTTTCTTCCCTCCTGGGGGAAGCTTAGGCTCTTTTGATGAGAACGGGACCTGCCTCCATGGCCAGATGGGTTCTCCACGCTTTCATTCTGCGCATGTGTCTGCTCTCAGCACTCACAGAGCACCTCAGGGCGCCAGTCCCTGTATGGGGCCAAGCATGGGGGTGAGCCGGTATAGGCCCTGCCCCTCGGAGCTGGGAAGAGCCTTAGGAAGGCCTTCCGCCAAGCCCCTCCCACTACCCCAGGCTTGCCTTAGTATTTTTCTTCCTTTCCTTTGAAGGAGATCTGAGGAATAACCATTCATACAAATCCAATTCAAATAAAGTGAATGTATTTTTAGAATATCCTCCCATCTACAGTTTGTATGTCTCCCATGGATAATATATTGGTGTTTTCCCTCTATGTACACACAAATACAATCGCCTAGTCCAATCTAGAGAAGTGGTCATGCCATGTTATTAAGTTTCCCAAATATATTCGGGCTTAGATTTGCTCACAGGCTGTAAAGGGCATGGGAAAGCTGACGGTGGGACATTGGGATCGCCGTGGGACCACAGGCTGACTGCAGGCATTATGTAAAACCATGCAGTCTGCCCATAATTATCTCGATTCCACCCTTTCTGCACCCTATACTTTGACCTTCCTGAAATGACTAATAACTGCTTTCTGTCTCCCTAAACTAAAGCCCTCAATTGGCATTTTAAACCTATTTGACACTGACAGTATTGCACTTTCTACTTACAATGGGACATTTTCTCTGATTGGAAGGATACAGAGATACAATAATACTGATAATATTAAGTAAAATAGTACTATAGGAATTTTGAGAGGTATTCCCAAATAAAGGTTTCTTTCTCACAAGTCTTAGCATATGTAAAGTATTTATAATATGTCAGACCCTGGGCTAAGCACCCTCTCTGTTACCTAACTTTATTACAAGAACTATATGAGGTATAAAGTAGACATCAGGAACCTCTCTATGCCTCAGTTTCTTTGTCTGCAACTTTTGCAATTGCAGTTTTCCAGTGCTCGAGGAAGTCGAGGTTTAAACTTGGGAGTGTCAGTCTGAAAGCCTGCAATCTAAAACACTTTACTGAGCTATTTTCTTATTTATTACTTCGCTGAACAGATGATTACATAAGAAGGTACTCAGAGCGTCAACATAAATTTTAAGACTCCCTAACAGTCATTATTTTTAGAAATTTTTTTATGGGATGAGAGTTACAAAAAAATAGTTGTGTGTACTTGTTTCTTTAGATTTGACAGATAAAAAATAAGGATTCCTAGATAAATTTGAATTTCAGATGAACAGCAACAAAATTTTAGTATTTATATATATATATCCTATGCAATATTTGGAATATGATTCACACAGTGTTTCCATTTTTTTTTTCCCACTGGAGTTCAAATTTAACTGGGTGTCCTGTATTCTATCTGCCAACCCCCGTCTTAAGCATCTCATTCAGGGACTTTCCATGTTCAAAGCAACAGGTGGAGGTGATGCTTCCCTGGGATTAATTGCAAGACTGCAGAGAAAAAATACCTTTACACTGCCTGGCGCCTCTGCTGCGCTGGCCTCTCCTGGCTGGCTGCGTGCGCAGCTGACCACAGGCTGTGTCTCCCTGCGTCACCGAGGTTACACTTCCCACCAGAACCGGGGCTTGGTACACTCAGCGTCTACGTACCCCCCTCCTCTTTCCGGAGGTGTGGGTGAAGTTCACTCTGGGGAAGGACCATTTTCATCCACACTCCTTATTTTTAGTCACTAATTAATAATTATAGCTACATTAACGATTAGAAGAATGGATAGCAAAAATCCAGATGTTAGCAGAGCTGGAAAGGTGTCAATCCACGTAACTGTCTTAGTAGTAGGGTTGTGGTAACCGCGGCCACAGGGTGTGGGTGAGTGTGTGTGCGCCTGTGGATTGCTCTTTCCTTTCCCACGAACTTAGGTGACTTCGTTTGCCTCCTGCTTAACGTCTCCCACGCACTAGACGCATCTCTCAGAGTCCCTCCGGGCTCACAGGGCTCTGAAGTCCCTCACTCTGATTGGTCTTCTCTCACCAAAGTTCTACACTTGGGTTCTGCCTCCAGTTTAAAAGCTCTCTGAACAAACGTGATCAATACAAAGCACGTCCTGATCCTGATCACTTTCACTCGGCACAGGACTTGCCCTTAGCCGGCCCCCGGAACATCAGGGGTCGTTTCCAGAGAAGGTACGCGCCCCGCAGTTTTCTAACAGTTTCCCTCCTGGCTCATCACTCGCTCCCCGCCTCCCGGGCTGGAGAAGACCTTTGGTTTAATTTAAGACAAGAGGCTGGATCCTGCAGTGTGATGCCCACCGTCCAGCCGGCCGAGAAGCGCAGGCAGGCAGCGTGACAGGGCGCACATAGTGGGCGACGGGGCACAAAGAGCGCAGGTCCCTGACCGGCAGCGGCAGCCCAGGTGCGGGTACGCCAGGCCCACCCAGAGGGCGGAAGACACGCGCGCGACGGTCAGTGTGGACAGACGCGTCCCACAGCCTCCACTTTCAACTCACAACATTCAAAGCCAACCGACAAAGTGCAGTTCCGTTTCCAGTTTTAGAAGTGATCTGGCCCAGGTGGGAGAAGGAAAGAGGAGGAAGAGAGAGAGGATGGTGGCACCGCCCGCGGGCGCAGGTGCCCAGCGCCAGCGCGGCGACAGTGGGCTGGGAGGGGGCACTGTACCTCGGGGGCAGCCACGCGGGGCTGGCTGGTCTCGGGTGGGTCCGGCCTGCCGACGGCCGAGCTTCCCTCAATGTCAAAAGGAAACGCGTTGCCGTCCCCGGACGCGGCTCTGGAGCGGGCAGCAGCGCAGAGGAGCCACAGAGGCAGGAGGAGCGCGCGCCAGGCTGCGTGCGGAGCCATCGCCGCAGGCGTCCACGGGGGCTCGGGCGCCGGCGCTTGGCTTCGGTCCCCGGGGCCGCGGGGGCGCCTGGTGTGTTACCTTCTGTGGCTCTGCAGGGTCCAGATGCGGGGCGCCGGGCAGCCCAATCAGCAGCTTCGGCGGGGGTGGGGAGTGAGAGGCGGCGGGGCTCTCCGGCTCCCTCCTCCCTCTCGCCGCCGGGACCTGCGCACCGCCCAAGCCCACCGGCAGGGCAGCCGCCAGCCCGCCCGCCCGGCCACCTCCTCTCCCTGCGCTCCGGCGGGACTGAGACCGCGCGGCGCCCGCGTCCTTCCCACCCCCATTCCCACCACTCCCTTTTCACCTTCCACTCCCAGGCCCTCCCACTGCCGAGGCGGCTTTTCAGACGCGAGGTCGGGCCCTGCCCGGCCC
Source organism: Dasyprocta punctata (assembly GCA_004363535.1). NCBI lineage: Eukaryota > Metazoa > Chordata > Mammalia > Rodentia > Dasyproctidae > Dasyprocta > Dasyprocta punctata. The sequence continues at coordinate 137,938 of RJWM01001134.1, forward strand.
TCCGCCCCGCCCCCGCTGTTTGGAGCCCCGTCCCATGGCCCCGGATGAATATGCAACATTTGCAGTTGCTTTCTTGGGTCTCCTTACTTAGTACTGGATGTCTTATCTGCAACAGGCTTTTCATATTGCAGGAAAGTGGGCGGAAAAGGGATTCCAGGGGCTAGGAAGTATCTGAGGTAGGTGACTTCAGGACAGCAGAGTGGGGAAGGAAGCGCCCACTTTGGAGCAATGTCTTGAACTCTCTACAGAGACTGCCACGCTCGTCTTTGGGCAGACATCTTCTCTTGAGTCTCTCTGGCCGCCCCTCTTCCTTCCAACAGTTCTCATGGGGAGGGTTTGGGGGAAGAGCATCTTTCACTGCAGGGATGGAAAATGACTTCATTACTCAAATGCATGAACTTTTATTTACAAAGAACATCTTGTTTTCATCCTAAAGAGGTGCTTTGTAAGGGCCCGGAACAAGGCCGGCAGTGTATGAGCCTGGCCAATATACTGCCCACAGCCTGGACGTCTTCCTCTTGGCCCCGTAATCTCATGCCCGCTACTTCTGTCTGAGTCCTGTAACCTTCCTGAGACTTGGGGAGAAGTTGCACTACCCTGATACAGGGCCACCCCATGAATGGGTAAGTGGCCAAGGCAGTGAATGGGTGCTTTTATTCACGCTGACTTAATGACAGAGCTTTTCCTTAAAACCCTAGCATGCCTTAAAAATGATCGGATGAGACAACTATAAAATCATCAGGTTAAGTTTCTAAGTGTTCAAAGTCACAGACGGTCCTGTGAGAAAGCATCATCGTGAAGCCTAATCATTAGCTCCAGTTCACACAGGTTGCTTCATTCAAGAATAAATAAAACAAATATGTATTCTGCACCTATGATGTACTGGATACCAAACATATGTCATTTCTAAACTTTACGGTATTTCTGCCAAGTAAGGCTATTATTTCCCTCTTGTGGGAGAAAAAAATGGAGATGCAGAGAGACCAAGACCTTTCGCCAAAGTCACACAGCTGGGACACAGCTGAGTTGAGGTCTCATCATACCAAAGTTTCCCTACATCACACTGAAACTCACAAGATAAAGTCCATGAGTTTGGGAGGGGCACCTCCATATTTTGAGTGCCTTCAATGTACTGCAATTTAGCATCAATTATTTTCACTTAATATGGTCTTGAAGAAAATTCCAAGAAAAAGTTATTATTATCCACACTGGCAGAGGTGATGCTGTAGCTGTAGCCTAAGTAAATCTAATGGTCATTAAACTGAGCAGTAAGTCGTCAACTTCCCTGCTCTGAAAATTGTTCAAGCTGTTTGTCAGATGACGATGCAGAACTCTAGAATCTGATTTAAATGATCTTAGAAGCAAAATCTTTGACATGCAGGACCTGAGAAAGGAGAATAGGACCCTCTTGGACCAAGTTCAGAAGTACAAATGTATTAGCCAGAATTAGTCACAAGTTCCCTCTGGCCTTGCCTACCCAGTATAAACTATCCACCAAGACTGGGGTTACAGCTGATCACCTCTCTGTATCCCCTTACCTCAGGCCACTCGTATTCCTTCGCTGTTGGCCAACAGGATGACAGACCTGAGGGTCCCTCCTATCTCCTTGTCAGGGGCCTTCAATAGATTTCTTTCTGCAAAAAAATCAGTGCCGTATTGTTGTCTTCTGTGCACAACCAGCCATGAACTCTTGCTCTGTAATGGGAAGATCCTTGACTTGAAATAATAAAATGATACGATACAAGAGAGCCAAAGTGGAAGAAGCAGAAAGAATTCTCATAGATCTTGAAGTATTTTTAATGTTTTCACTTTAAAATAAAAAAAAATAGCATTGCAAGGAGCTATTAAGCTAAACTGTGGTGATCTTCTTTCACACAAACCAGTCAACCTCCTTATATAGCGCAAGAGATGGTATGTTTGGTTTGGCTGGTTCTCTTGAGAGATTTCCACTGGAGCACAAAGAGGCCCCACACTGAGGGGGAATGATAATGTCCTGCCCACCCACCCTTTATGGAAATATGTATGTATATATTTTCTGAAGGGTTGTATCCTATTTTCCATTAGCCATCAATGAATCTTTCCCACTGTGTTTAACCTGAGATTTCTCCCTGCCCTGCAGACAGTGTGCAGGGTCTACCAGAAGGCCAGAGCAGTGCGGGGAGGAGTGTGTGTGTGTGCAAGACCTAGAGGCATCTCATTTTTGATCAAGTATATATTTCCAGAGATTTTTTTCCTTATTTGCATGCAGTATTATTATTTTTGAAGCAAATACACACAATCTAAGAGCATGGATTTTTGTATGAAATAAAAGCATAACTCAAATCCTAGGCCCAATTACAGCATTTCTAAGAGCTTGACACAAAATTTAGTCTCTCTGAGTGTCAGTTTCATCATCTGTAAAATGAAAATAATGGTGTCTCTTCCACTGAATTGTTATGAATGCTAACTGAATTAATGTAAATAAAGTATTAACATAAATTTGCATACAGTCAATGTGCAGTAAATGCTGTTTATTTAGACAGTATTTTCAAGTTTTGAAGAACAAAATGACTATTTCTAAAGAAGAAAAACAAGCATGTTTATTTATCCTGTGATTAGGTGACCTCTCATGTGCTGGGAATAGCCATTGTCATTACCGGTTGTATTAGTCTTTGAGTGAAGCTGCATGGATCATAGGGTAGCAAAGCCCACAGGCAAGGAGAGAGCATGCATGAGGATTTTACAGCAATTGGAAGGCAGTGGGACAAAGGGAATCCGTTGCTTAACAAAGGCCACTCCCTGATCCCTGATCGCTGAAGTCCTGGAAGATTGTTACTCCTCCTGAGAGTACAACGGGGAGCGTTTGCAGCGTGACTGCTGTCATGACTCGCCCTCTCTTCTTTTCCTGGGAAAGGGATGAGTGTTCACCATATACCTTCAAGGCCATTGTCTCCTTCGGGACCCTACCTTTCCCATGATCGAAGGAGGACTGCTCCATCATCCCCAAGGTACAGAAGGAAGCACAGACATTCAGAGAAGCTAAGAGGTTAGATGCCGTGTCTGAGGCTGCCAACCAGTGTGTGCAAACAGTGTCTCCCACCCTCCGACCTCCAGGCCAACTACTTTCCTAACTAGACCAAGTTATTTTTAGTTCTGACAGCAGCAGATCGGGTGGCTTTGAGGCGTTATCAAAAGAAAGTTCTGAAATTCCCTGATGGGTCCCCCAGTGTAGTTTTCAGCAGATAAGCATCAGGGCTGCCTCTCCCCGCAGCTCTGGGCTGTGGGGCCCGTCCTTGCATCCAAGGCGCAGGGGAGGGTGCTGTTGACACATCCCGTGTGCGCCGCTGTAAATAGAAAGTCATGTCAGATACTATTTTGGGTGCAGAGGTGCTAATCCTGACAAAACTAGACAGAGGATTGTTGTGGGAACTGTGTACTAGTGACAATGTTTCATGATGGTGTTGGTTAGGGAGGCGAGTATGAACTGAAGTTATCTCTCACTGTGCGCTGCCTAACTGAGAATCCTGTCGTGGTGATGGAAAGTGTAAAATGCTCTTTTCCTACTAATGCTCCTCTCCTCTAGGCCTGAGATTCTCCTTCATGAACAACTGGAATGGAACCTCTATGAGGAGGAGCAGAAGAGCTAGAAGATGGCAACTAGAGGTACTTTAAATGTTGTTCTTCCTCCCACTAATTTTTTCAGCGTTTTGTTCAGATGGGACTTTTTTTTCCTGTTATAGCCTCATTTGGCTATGAGTATATGTTACTTGCATTCTTTACCATCCATCCATTTATTAATTTATTTAATCAGCACTTATAGAGCAGTTCAATGTACAAAATTTAGATGACTGAGGATGAAATGGGGAAAATATGTTCCTAACTGCCAAAAAGTGAAGAATCGGATGGGACAGATGTATGCAGACCCTGTGAGGAATGCTAAATGATTAACAGGAATTCAGAGGGTGAACGCAGACAGGCTGCTAATAAAATTAAGAGAACAAGCTTTTACACAGATGCAGCTGGGGAAAGTCAGGGAAGCTTCTAGAAGCAGGCAGTTTAATGTCTGGGGGAGGGGAAGAACAGCACTACAGGAGCAGAGAACTATCTATGCAGTGGGAGAGAGGCGGTGGCTCACAAGTGGTGAGGAAGCCATGTGATTTTCACAGTTCTCCGAGCGTCCTGTTCGCGGGGTACAGTCCCTGCCCTTCGGCCCACAGAGACTGGGTGAGCAGAAAGCTATTTGCAACCCTTATCTGGCCTCTCACCCTGCCCTCCAGTGGAGGCCCCTTGTGCCACACAGGATCTTCCAGATGCAAAAATGTGCAGTGCAGAGAAGCGATAGTTATGCGCTGAACAAAATTCTGAGAAAACGAAGGAAGAAAGAGTAACTCTGAAAGGGGCTTTTCTGTCTCCTGGCTCTCCTGCTGTTTGTCACTTTGCCTCCTCTGGACTGACTCTCCATCAGAACCCTTCGTAAAAGACAATCTCAGTCTGAGAGGAGAAGGTTGTTAGTAGAAAAAGGGCCGCCTAGTTTGCTGCCACTTGAGTATCAGTTAGAGTGCTCATAGCTTGTATTTGCTTCTTTGAACTCATCATAAAATTGTTACCACTTTTTTTAAGTGGAGAAACTCAAGTCTTCGAATGACGTGGTCATATTTCCATTTGAAGAAATTTAAATGCACCAGGTAAAGTAATTATACTAAAATGAGGAAGTACCAATATCAAGAAGGAGGAAATAACAGTCACTAGGTATCGTACTACTCTAGGAAAATAACTTTAAATACTGAAAATATTTTGATGGAAATAATTTTCAGACTTTTGCTGTATCTGTATTAATGTAGTTCATCTATTTTTATGTTACACATTCTCAATTGTATATTTTAAATATATATTTTATGGATGTCAATTTCATCAATTTATTCTTTTACAAAAATAAGTCAAGTTCTACATAATATTTTCTCTCTGTCACTATAACTCCATAATGTGAATAGCCACTTTGATGTTTAAATTTGGGAGGCTCCTCTAGTAAAAATAGGGCTTCCAGTGAAAGATGAGTTGACAGACCAATTAGGAGGTTGGGGAAGGTTTTTCTTCCCTCACAAGCCCTACAATCCCTGAGGGCAGGGACTGCCCTCCTGAACAGGTGGACTTAGCAAGCATTTCAAAATAGCAGCGGTGAGGACATCCTGGTGCAAAACAATCAGGCTCATGAATGAACCAGACATAGGAGAATGGTTCTACCAAATTTTGTTGATCTCTCTGTGGTGTGGCAGTCCCTTCTGGTCAAGTAGGATAATTACTTCATCAGCGCTAAAGGAAAGTGATGGATGTTCCTGGTAATATATTCAATAGAGAATATGAGTTGTCAACATTAATTAGGTCAGCGATGAGGTCAGTATACAATAGGAATTCCTGGGACTTGATAATAAAATGATATCATTAAGAGGAGTTGGGCAACACTCAAAAGAGGAGGCCTGATGAGCTGACTTTTTGTGTGTCCTACCCATCTCACACCCAGTATCACGGAGACTGTCTGTTAAGAGAAAGATTTCTGTCACTGTGGGTGTATATGGAGGAAGGAGGGTTAATGTTTACTTTAATCTGTGTTGTGTAAACAGCTACAGAGACCAGTATATAAAACTTGACTAAACAACTTCCTAATTCAGCTCTGCCTCCCTTATTTTATGCTCTAGACATGCTCACTTAAAAAAAAATCTACTGATTTTAGAGAAAAATTTCCAAAGTAGGAAGGGCAAAATCATAATGTCTCAAATTTTCACAGTGCTTCAGTATGGAATCAAAGTATAGTTGCTATTATTCCTGCAAGTGATAAACTGACCTTATTCTAAATGGCCAGCAGTACAGATTCAGGTCTTCAAAAGACAGGCTTTCAAGCCATTGTTCACTCTACCCTTTATTCCTGATTATTTAACACTCTCATTAAGATTGATTTTTTTTCACCATCTATCCACAGTACTTTTCAAATATTTTTCATATGTCTACTTTGTTTGCTGTGTTTTCTAGGTTGTACAGCAAAGAAGAAATCAGACAGAAATTCTCGTCTGATTATATTTATATTATAATTGAAGCAATTCTAATTTATATTATAATCAAAGGGTAGAGAGCAACAGAGAATAAGCAATCATATTAGAGAAATGTGTAAGATGTCAAATGGTAGGTGCTTTGGAGAAGAATAAAACAGGGTAAAGGGATAAATCATGCAAAGGATAAATCATAAAGTAAGATGAAGTTCTTTCAAATTGTGCTGTCAGACAGGTCTTATTGATAAGGTGTGGGCAGAGGCTAGAAGGTGGTAAGAGGCAAGCCAGGCAGATACCAGTGTAAAAAAGCTGGTTAGAGAGAAAGAATAAGTTAGGTAGTGGAAAGGAGGAAGAGGAAAGAATGAAATGATGAAGAAGAATAGCCAGAGATCAAGTCAGAAGGTAAGGGGTTGTAGAGCCTAAAAGAATGAACACGTTAAGCAAGTTGTGTTAAGCCAAAGAGAAAAATAAAGCAAAATGAAAAAATAGACCAACAGGAGAAAATAAAGGAACCAGCAACAGAAAAATAATGCAACGATAGGAATCAGTCAATACTATTCAGTAACAATTTTCAATTAAATGATTTTAACTAGCCTATCAAAAGGCACATTGGCAAGTTAGATCCAGAATCAAAATTCAATGCATGTTGCATCCAAGACACACATCCAATTCTTAAAGAATCAAGTCAACTGAAGACTAAAAGCTGGAAAATGATACACTGTGCAACAGAAACCTGAAAGCAAGCAAGAGTAGCTGTCCAATTTGCAGACAAAGTAGACTTCAAGCCCTAAATCATCAGAAGAGGCAGAGAAGGTCATTACAGTCTCATAAAGAGAACAATTCAACAGGAGGAGATTACAATTGTGAATATGTATATTGAATACCTGCACACTCAACTATTTAAAACAAGTACTACTTGGCATAAAAGATCAGGTAAACATCAGCACAGTCTTAGTGGAGGACGTCAATACTCAACTATCACAAGTAGATAGGTCAGGTAGACAAAAAAAGTCAACAAAGAAATATCAGAGTTCAATCACACCTTTAAACAAATGGATGTAATAGATACATATGGTGTCTCACCCAGCAACAACAGAATGCACTTTCTTCTCAGCAGCACAAGATACTTTCTCCAAAATAGACCCTATCCTCAGCCCTAGAACATCACCAAATAAACACAAAAAATTAAAAATAATCTCATGCATATTATCAGACTATAGTGCAATGAAACTAGAAGTCAATGGCAAAAGAAATCTCAGAAATTATTCTAGCATATGGAGATTAAATAGCACATTCATGAATAATTGGTATGCCACAGAAGAAATCAAGGAAGAAATTTAAAACTTCATAGAATCAAATAATAACAATGAGACATACTAGCACATATGGGATACAGATAAAACAGTCCTAATGGGGAAGTTTATTGCTTTGAATCCACACATTGGAAAAACAGACCTATTTCAAATAAATAATCTAATGATGCATCTCAAGGTTCCAGAATAAAAGAGTAATCCAAATACAAAATTGGCACAAGGGAAAAATATATAAAGAGCAGAGCTGAAATTAATGAAATTGAAATTAAAATATTCAGTCAATTGAAGAATTGGTTCTCTGAGAGGACAAATAGACAAACCCTTAGCCAACTTACTGAAAGAAGGAAAGAAAAGACCTCTATCGATGCAATTAAAAATGAAAAGGCAAAATTAAAATGACACCACTGAAATCCAGAGGATTATAAGCAAATACTTCAAGATCCTATATTCTAAAGAATTTGAGAATTTAGAAGGAATTGATAGATTCCTAGACACACAGGAATTAGCAAAATGTAAACAAGAACATATAAACAACCCAATAACAGGCAATAAAATAGAGGCAATGATAAAACCCTAACAAATAAGAAAAGCCCAGAAACTGATGGACTCATCACTGAATTTCACAAGAACTTCAGGGAAGAATTAATGCCAATAATTCTCAAGCTTTTCCATAAAATTGAAAGGGAAATTCATTTTGTGAAGGTAGTATGACTCTGATACAAAAACCAGACTAAAACAACAAAAAAGAAAACTAGAGACCAATTATCTTGATGAATAGAGATGCAAAAATCCTCAAAAAGATACTTACAAACAGAAGACAATAAACCTTTAAAAAGATCATAGATCACAATCAAGTTGGCTTCATCTGAGGTACGCAACAGTGGTGCAACTTGCATAAATCAATACACGTAATGCATCATATAAGCAGAAGGAAGGATAAAAACCACATGATTATTTCAATAGCTGCAGAACTGACAAAATCCAACATCTTTTCATGATTGAAAAAAAAAACTTGATGAAAGCTGGTGTAGAAGGACCTTACCTTAAAATGATAATAAGTCATTTATGACGAACACAGAACCGACATCATATTAAATGGGAAAAAATTGAAAGCAAAGTAAGAAAAATTTTTACCAGCTACTTCTGACAGAGGACTAACATCTAGAATATGTAAAAAGTAAAAGACTTCATAAAAAAATAAAAAACCTAATTAAAAAGTGGGTAATTGAAATGAATAGACTATTCTCAGAAGAAGAAATGCAAATTGCCAATAAATACCTGAAAAACTGTTCAGCATCCTTGGCCATTAGAGAAATGCAAATCCCAACAACCCCGAGATTCTATTTTATGTCAGTAAGAATGGCTGTTATCAAGGATTCAATAAACAGCAAATGCTGGCCATGTTGTGGGCAAAAAGGAACACTTCTATATTGTTAGTGGGAATGTAAATTAGTACAATCATTTTGGAAGTCAGTACGGAGATTTCTGAAAAAACAAAATAAAAATTTAATTCGACTCAGTTATAACTCTGGTGATTATCTTGCCAACAGAGCTAGTCATCATATTACAGCGATACACGGATACTCATGTTTATAGCAGCTCGACTCACAAAAACTAAATCATGAAAGTGGCCGATGTGCCTATCAAGGGATAAATGAATAAGAAAATTGTTTTGTGTGGACAACAAAGTTCTACTCAGGCATAAAGAAGGATAAATTTGGGTCATTTGGGTAGGAAAATGTATGGAAATTGAGACCCTAATACTAAGTAAAATAAATCATCCACAAAAGGTTAACTAGTATTTGAGAGACCCAAAGTATAAATAGTTTAAAGTGCAAAATAAAAGAGCTATGTTAAGACGCAGAGAGGCAGGCACTGTAGGGATGAGAAGGGGATCTGGTGAAGGAGGAAGAGGCTGAGATGGAGCTAGCCACTGGGAGTAAAAATTATTAAGATGCAGTATGTGCATCTGTTAAAACTCAAGCTGAGTGCATTCACTCTGTGTCACAAACATACAGTATACTGGTAACAAAACAAAACAAAACAAAACAAAGGTGGGGATTATGTGGGACAGCTATACAAGACTTTTGAGATAATTGTAAGGGCTTTGGTTTAGGTCCTGAGTGGGCTGGGAAGCATCTGGAAGGTTTTATGTAGAGAAGTGAAAAGCTATGTGAAGAACTGATTGTAGCAAGAAAGGTAGAATGCAGGGAAACCGAGATGCGATGGAGGCTTGACTCAGAATGTTAGCACTAGATGTGAGAAGTAGTGAAATCCTGTATTTATTTTGAATGTAGAATCAATAGAATTTTCTGAATATGAAGAACAAGGGTAAGAAATGACTCAAGGGTGAGGTACATACTTTTGGCCTGAGCACCTCTGATAGATTTGCTGTTGTTAAAATGGTTAAGATTATGGAAAGAGAAAGTCAGCTAGCAGAATGTTTTCTGTGGCAGTGTCTTTTAGGAAACTGCAACGGTAATAATTCTATCTATTGCAGAATTCATTCTTTGCTAAAGTTCATTGGTTATTGGCCATGAATCTACTTGGATTATTTCAATTACTTATAAATAACCCAATAATAGTTTTTGTCTCTTCTTTTCTTTCTTCTTTTTGCTTTATTTTCTTCTTTTTTGTCTTAATTTTCTCACAAGTTTGACACTTTCTTTATGTTGATCTCAAGCTTAATGCATATTTCTTTATTTAGTAAAAAGATAATTCTTATTTAATCAGCTTCCAAGGCCATTGTCTTTTAAATAATTAAAAAACCAACATATATAAAGAAACAAATAATTATGATGCTATTTGGAATTGTGGTCCATGCAGTTTCTTGCTAGTAAAGCAACTTGTGGGACGCAGGTTTTCATCTTTAAATACAACCAAATTTCCCTATTGTAGTCTCGACTCATTTTAACATTGATATGGCTGGTATTCTAGTGATGGTGATGAGAACTTGAGGGAGCACTTAGTAGAGTGCTTTTGGTGATGATTTTTATTTTCCTTGAACTAGTCACACTTCCTGCACATGTTCTCTATGACAGTGTCTCACTGTTATAGTGCAGGCCAATTTGATCAGGCATCAAATAATCAGTGAAATCCCAGCCCATCCAGCAGCACACTTACTGGTTCAGGGGTGATCACTTGAGCAACACTGAAAGAAGCAGATGTAAGGAGAGATTGCTAGGATCTTCTGCAAAGAAAAGTTCTCATTTTAGGGCAGAGCTTCCAAAGGTAGAGAACCTTTTTCCATCTTGTGTGAAGAACAGGGATGTTATTGCCCTTGGAGTTATTGACAGTGCCAAGGAAAACCACCTTTAGAACAAGCATCCTACGGAAAGCAGAGTGGAATGAGAGGAAGAAAAAGGGGCCTGGAAGTTATTTAGCTGCAGAATCTGAGCTTGCTTTTATTGCCAAGTTGAGTTAGACTATTTTGTACCTGACAACAAAAAGGATACCAGCAGACATAAGAATGGTAGGAATTTAAGAACTGTGATGTTGAAAGAGCTCATGATGGGTCAATCAGTGAGAAATTGAAGGAAATAGTTTGCTGAATAGTGACACTAGTTGTTTGGAGGACAACAATATATAGAAAATTTTGATTTGCGTAAGTTTATCAGTCTGTGGACAGGTATTAAGAGAAACTAGACGTAGTTGTAAAAAGTCCAGTCTATGGGTCAGATAGTCTGTGTTTATAGTTCTTAATTTTTCTATTCATCAGCTATGTGATTTGGGAAGCTGTTTATTTTCAAAGCTTCAGTTATTACATGCTTAGTAAAGGCTTTAGATTTTTACTGAAGTTTGGCATGGATTAAACATTTCAAATGGTGAAGTGTGCCTGTCTCATAGGGTTTTTGTGAGAATTGAATAACACCATATGGATAAATTGCCCAGAATAATGCCTGTCACATAGTAAGTGTTCAGGAAACTTTGGATGCTATTATTCTTCTGATAATTATTATTATTTTTTTTTTTTGGCACCAGGGATTGAACTCACAACCTTGCGCCTGCCAGACAGGCACTTAAGCCACTGAGCCAGACTCCCAGCCCTAGGTTTTTGAGGTTGCACTATGTAGCTCAGGGTGGCCTTGTGCTTGCACTGTAGCCCAAGCCGGCCTTGAATTCACAACACTCCTCCTACCTCAGCCTCCCGAGTGCTGGGATTAAAGGTGTGTGCCACCACGCCTGGCTTCTTACTGATAATATTAATACCTCATGTCTTGGTTACTTTTCTTTCATTGCTTAGACAAAATACTTGATGCCTGAAATGATGGAAGGAAAGGCTTATTTAGCTTACAGTTTTTGGAGGTTTCAGTGCATACTCAGCTGGCTCCAAGGCAGGGTGGCGTGGTTAAGGTACAACTATTCATGACGGCCTCAAGTGACGAGTAAAAAGGGCAAAAGGGAAAAGCCCACCTCCTTCCCTCCCTTATATTATATTCTGGCTACCCACCCCTGGGCAGGGTGCAGCACTCACACTGCCAATCCCAGTGCTAGACAACAAACCAATCACAAGTGCAAGACTCAGCTGCCTCCATGACTGCATGAGGCTTTGGAGGGGACATCCAGACACAAACCATAACACCTTATGTGTTCTTGGAAAAACTAGAAGATAGAGGAGTAAGTTGATAATTTAAAAATTTAATAGGATTTGTTATTTTCTATGTCATAATGCAGTATTTTTCAATTTTTACAGTCACTTTAATGTTTAGAATCTGTAACTTAAAACTTACAAAGGTTTTCTTTATCAACATGATATTTAATATTTGTTAACATTACTTGTGGAGGCTGCCAATCAAGTTATCAAATGAATATGTTTCCATGAGGGGCCTGAGACCACATCTAACCCTTGCTTCCAGGTCCCATCTTAATTCTTAGCACTACCTAGGCAATTCATGACTCTAATCACTCTGCTTTAATTACCTGGTTCTGTTAGTCTAAAGTGATTTTAGTATGACTCTTGTCTTTATTGGCTCAGTTCTTTACCCTAATTTCCATTGTGGACATAGTTAAACTACCTAGGAGTAAGTGCCTGAAAGTAAACAGACTTTTGCAAGGGGGTGGAACATATTTTAGGGGTCTGTTTCCTGGCTGGTGTTTTCAGGAACTCAGATTTAGGCTTTAATTCACAAAAGGTTTTTAGAGCTATGGTATTTGACATTGGCTCTAATTTTTTTCTATCATCTTGAGTATGCAGAATCCCAAATAACTCTCCTGACACCTCTGTGAAGTAAACATCATCATCTAACTGGAAGCTGAGAAAGACAAAATCATTAAGGAGCATAGGAACATGACCTAGTGGCTGATATTCAAGTTCTCAGCCTGCTGTGATTTCTTCCCTTTCTGCCCGGCTCCTGAAGCCTTCAACCTCTGGTATTTTTAACTTTACAACCCAGACTAAGTAACCACAGAGCAACAAGGATACAGAGAGCAGTGTTTAGGATTCCTGCCCATCGGATTTTGTTGAACAATTCATGTATTATCATTCTTCAATGAATTTTTATTAGAAAATAAAAATACCAAGGACAAGAAATTGATGATGAGATGCGGGCGGGGAGATGAGCATAGTGGTAGGTGACACATTTCTTCTATAAATAACTGAAAAAATATGAAAGCTTGTTTTTATTTTTATCTGTATTAACTGGGGTATTTGAGAAAAATTTAAGGGCAGGGTTTGCTATGACTCAATCTTGGAGGGAAGAGATCTTTTAGGTGAATATGTTCATGTACCAAAGACATTGAAATAAAGATCAATTTCAATCAACTATTAAAAATGAGTCAGTGGAATTTGTGTGCTTAATTAAGCCAAATAGCATTTTTGGGCAGTCTTAAGGATTAATTCCAGGGTCTTTGCACAGAACTATAGTCATATCCTCAGCCCCCTTATGAAAACTGTTTATTTTGAGATGGTCTTTCTAACTCGCTCATTTCCCAGGCTGGGCTAGAACTTGTGATCTTCTTGGGATTTCAGGCATGCACCACCACACCTGGCTTCTAGTATGAGTTTTAACCTGGTGTTAAAATGCATGCTGATGAATAATTCCATGGAGAGCCGGGACAGAGCGCAGGGGCTGGAGTGGAAGCCTGGTATTCTCATTCCAGAGCTGCTTTCCCCTACTGACAGCCTTGATTTAGTCTCTTGAGCTCCCTCACCTTCTCCTTCCTCCTTTCTAACATGACTTGAGACAAAATGAGCCTGGAGTCTCATCAGTTTTAAAGCTATGATCTTCTAGGACAGGACCTATCCGTAGATACTGGCTGTTCTGCCCATACCATGAGCAGATGAATGGTTTGCAAACTGATAAACAGAGCGCTATGTCATTCCCCACGGGAATAATTGAGCCTCGGGTATGGCAATTTGTGCATGAAACTATATTTTAGTTGGCCGAGGAAAGCCCGTGCACCATGCATGCAACAAATCAAATGCAACAAAGGGAAGAGAAACGAGTTATAGCTTCAAAGACTTTAAAGTCTGCCAGATTCACAGCTGTAGGTCAGAAAGGAAATAACGTTGCATGAGACCACAAAAGGAAAAGAATTTTCAAATGTTTCCTGTCCCTGTTTCACCCCTCGGTGATACAGCCTTTTACTGGCCCTGTGGCACGTGGTTCCTAGAACAATAAACCATCAAATCGTGTAGTGCCGGAGATGGAAAAAGACCAGACTGACTACACAGGACACTGCGATAGGCAGTTAGGACTCCACTGCCAGAACAGGGTGATTGATTTAACTACCTAGTTCACCCGCAAAGCTGTTCGATGATACTGAATTACAGTATTTCAGTGAAGCTGAATTGTATTTCCTTCATTTAGCCTGTATTTTTCTCAGCTGCAAGTCATCTTATTTTTGCTATTTTGAAAGTCTGAATGTACAAATGGCAAAATATTAAATGAGGACAAAACACAAGCAAAGTCTCCAAGCCAAAGGCCCACAGTGGACTCCAGCCAGGCTGAACCGTGTAGATCAAGAGCACCTGCCTGTGCACAGGGTGCTGAGGAATGTGGAGGATCAGTGTACACACAACTCTAGATGTGGACTCCTTACTTACAGATTTCACATAATCTACTACTTACTGAGTAGAATTCAATCTTTCATAGAAAATGCCCTTATTTAATCCTAGAGGCAACTCTGAAACCCAGACCATTAAGCGGTTTCAAGTAGCACATATGGCCAAAGTAGGACACAAATAAACTCTTCTAGTCCATGTGTGACATAGTGAAGGGACAAATCATATATAAAAATATATATATAAATAAACAAAGCGCAAAGACAGGAGCTGCAAAACACAGAACAACCACTCTGAGATCTGAAGGGCATTGTCTGTGCCTTCCGTCTCCCCACTTCCACCCCTTTTAATAACTTAAAGAGTTGCCTCTGATCCTTTCTTGGAGTAGTGGACAATTCCATATGCTGTAGTCCACTTCCCACCCTGGCAACTCCATTGCTGCAGTGTGGCTGGATGTGAGCACCAGGCTGGAAATGCCAACCTGGGCAGAAGGCACAAGACCAAAAGTATGTCCAACAGGCAGCTGGAGTGAGGGACTGAGTCTGTCTTCGAGAAACAACTTCCAGTATATTTAGCTCTAATCAGCCACTATCTCCATGAAAGGCTGGGTGGCTAACTAACCCTGTTCAAAGCGGTAGGTCAGAATCCATTCGAAGGACTCTGGAAACCAGCAGATATTTTGAATTTCTGTTTTACTATACCAGTGAATGCTATACCTGTATTCAATTTCCAAGTTGGAAAATTAGTGTAGCCATGATTCTTTGCAAGAAAATGTAGCAATCCAATTTGACTTATTGCTTATTTGTGTCCCTCAATCAGTGTAAGGTAAATCTGGTTAATCACCAGTGTGAGTCAGCCTCTCATTTTGTTGCTATTCCTATGCTCTGTGTTTTTCTCCTTAACCAAGAAGTCCAGATTGTCATTCTATCGCTTATTGGTATAAACGGTTTACCTCTCAGCACTCATCATTCTCTCCCTTCACTTTCTTGTTCATTCTCCTCTCACGTGGCCTCATTTCTGCTCCAGTTCAAAGGCTGTCTCAGACGAACATGGGTTCTTTGGTTTTAACCTTACCATGGGTGCTCACAAATGCCTGGTAATTGATTTATTAATCTGTGTTGAATTGTTTTTGTGTTTTTTAGATGCTATTGTCCTGCACAGTTACTTTGTGCAAGACAAAAACACCAACACTGTGTTCTTTTACACCACCACGTGTGAAGTGAGTGGTTGGATGGGAGGATCTCCAGGGCTCTCCAGCTCTATGACTGAGTTCACACTTTGGAGTTTCTTGAACTTCCTCAGATGCCAGTCCTTCTCCGCTGACCTTGGTCTCATGGGTGACACTGGCTTCTGCTTAACTGAGATACGTGCTTGGGTTTCCTGCCTTTTCCTCCTTTCTAAAAGCTCTATATAATTCACTACTGTCTTGCTGACAGAGAGAGCTTGACCCTTGCTAAGGCACACCCATCCAACTGTACTCTCTTTTCTGTCTTTTAAAAGTCATAACATATTTTTTATCTTTTATTGACATTAAAATTATGAAAAATTCATACTTGGTAAAATTTGGTGATACAGAAATAACTAAAATAAAATGAATGTATTTACTTCTCTTCTTCTAAGTCCCATCTAATCTTGTTTTCCAAAAAGTGTTACTTCAACTTGCTAGGTATTCTTCCATGGTAAATAAATAAATATTATAAAACATATAATATAAATATACCTACTACATATTTCATACATAACCAATGTGAATCATTTTATACATGTTATTCTGCAACTTGCTTTAAAAACTCAACATTTCATTCAACAAATATTTCTCAAATCTTATTCATTTCCAAATCAACAGATTGTACTAACGCAGTGTTTCACAAACCAGCATTTTGAAGAATAACAGGTTGAACAAAGTTTAAAAAAAGTAATACTTCTTAGAACTTTGTACTTGTGAATCCTTCAAAGTGAAAGATCTACATATTTTTTTACTTATTAGACCCAAGAATACTTTTCTTAAACAAGAAACTTATTGAGGTTTCTCAGGAAGTAAAGAAATATAATTTAGAAAGTATATGATTTAGAAAAATGTCACTCTAATAAAAACATTCAATTGAATTCACTGAGAAATGAGCAATGAGAGGGGCAGTTCTGGTGACAGCCACACAGAAAGGACGGTCACCTTGCCTGACATTATCTCTGATTCTCTGTACATATCTATGCAGTTTATTGCAGTAAGTTTCATAACTGATGTGAAAATAATCACAGATGCACAAGCATTTAAAAAATGTGTTAAAACAATTTCATACTAAGTATCACTATGGCTCAAAATTCTTTTAAGTCATCATAAGATATCTCACTTTGGCTCTAATTTGGTCCTGCTTGGGTTAGAAAAGAGTCATCTTTTATTTGATATCTAGAAGCCGCTATGTCTATATTCCATCAAGTGAAAAAACTATGTTCCGAGATTACTTCAGTGCACTGACAAATTTGGCTTCCCTACAAAGCTAACTACAAACCAATGTAGAGGAATC
This sequence comes from Dasyprocta punctata, assembly GCA_004363535.1. NCBI lineage: Eukaryota > Metazoa > Chordata > Mammalia > Rodentia > Dasyproctidae > Dasyprocta > Dasyprocta punctata. Next base: position 154,796 of record RJWM01001134.1, read on the forward strand.
AGCACATTATACTTTCTTCTGAGTTTTAGAATTGATTTTGCTTTTATCTACACTAGCCTACATGTAACTCTAAACTTAGCCCTGGGAACAATTTTCACGGTTACTGTAGTATTATTCTATGCTTCTTTTCATTTCAAAGAGTAATTCCAGAATGTAATAAAGTCAAAATGTATGGAAAGTAAATATTTCATTTGGATGTATTTCTCTAAAAACAAAAAGACACACATTTTCTGCAAATAGCTGTAATGCATTTATTTGCAAGTGACACATTTCTAGAAACAACCCGACACGTCCTGATGTATAAGGAGTAACTCTCAAGAAAGACAACAGTGTCAGAATTTAAGGATGAAAGACTCCTACTCACACTTGCACAGATCATAGGAAACTCAGGTTCTCCTATAAAAATGGGTCCAGAAATTGAAGCTCTAGACACAGCAGGTGAGGGATCCAGCTCTACTTTTCTGAGCTCTTGGTTCATCTTTCCCATACATTGGTTTATTGTTAGGCTGGGGGTAAAATAACTAGAACACTTCCAGATTTCACAGTTGGACATGATATTATCTAGACCAAGAGAAGGATCACCCCTCAGATTTCATTGTGCATATTGCACCGCAAATTCATTTCTTACCAACTAATAGCAACAGATCACTTACAGCTTGTAGATAGTGAGGGCTTAGACAAAATGCCACAAATGCCAAGACACTACAGGAGATTAATGACTTGGATTAATTAAGCTCAGTTTTAGAGGCAGGGATTAGGTCACTATCCTCTGAATCATTTAAACAAATTTGCTCTACACCAGTAAGAAAGGAGTGGTAACGGATGCTGAATGTACCAGTTGTCTAAGATGAAGTCACAAACCACCCAAATCTTCAGGCTTAAAGTAACTACATTTATTTAGCTCATGATTCTGGGGTCAGCAATGTAGGCGGGGCCATCTGGATGGTGCTTTGAAGCAGTACGTCTCTCGCATGTGTCTGAAGTCCTACGTGGGCTGACTAGTTGCTCTATTTTGGGGAATATGCTAGCTACTGACTGAGGCAGGTTTCTTAAGTCTCCAGAAGGTGTATCATTCCCTAGCAGGCTAGTCTGGGTGTTTTCACTTGATGCAGGTGAGTTCAAAGAGCAAGAGAGCAAGTACAGCCTCTGCATATGCAAGTTTGCTCCCGTCCCACTGCCCAAAGCAAGATTCATGACTACCCCAGACTCAGAAGATAGGAAAACGTTCTGCATTTCTTGAAGGAAGTAGATATTTGCCAACATCTGCTTTGGCAAATTTTAGTCAAAGCTTATGAGAAGAATAAATGTACTGTTCCTTTTGTCTTTTTTCTTCGCTTTGTCCACTTTAGTGCAACACTTTGTATACGACAGACTAATCAAGTCAGAAGATTTTTAGATATTCAGCGTTTTGGATTTTTTCACTTCAACTGCAATGTGTCTGGTTTATGACCAGGTATGATATTATTGTAGGAGATAGAATGTTTGTTAGGAAAGTTCAAATTCTTAGCTTTTTGCCTAAGGAGAGTTTCAGAAGCTAGGAGCTCTTTTAGAGTTTTCTAAACATAGATCAACACGCTCCAACGTAATTTTAATTTATTAGTATAATGCTTTACGGTACTTAGGCCTGCCAGCAGAAGAGTAAGGTATATAGTAGTGACCCTGTCTTTCCATGCCTGTAGAGAGTTGCTATTTCATTGTCCCTGTGTAAGCTCAGAGGTGTTAAAGAATGATTTACCTTGTTCAGTCAGTTAGCAATCAAGTAACAAAGCTGAACAGGTCCTGAACTGTGGTCTAAGTCCTTTGTTGAATCATAGTTTTATTGGGAATATAACCCATTACTAAATAAACTGTCTCACCCAAAGCACAGCTGAGAACCAGGAAATCAACAAAGGAGGCCTTTAAGATGGGCGTGGTGGCGCAGGCCTTTAATCCCAGCACTCGGAGGCTGAGGTAGGTGGAGCGTTGTGAGCTCAAGGCTCACTTGGGCTACAAGGTGAGCAAGGCCGACCTGAACTACATAGTATGAGCCTGCCTCAAAAAACCAGGGCTGGGAGTTTGGCTCAGTGGCTTAAGCACCTTCTTGGCAGGTGTGAGATTGTAAGTTTGATCCCGGGTACCAACAACAACAACAAAAAAGAGGACTTTAACCCTTAAAAGTTGTGTTAGGAATCCCATGAAATTCACTCTACTTGGAAGAGAGACTTTTCAGACCACCTTCTGTAGCCCATTCAGTTTTTCATTAAACATGATTACAACAGGTCCAGGTAGCAGTTCTGATCCTTTAGGAGACCAGGAAAGTATTTGAAAGGGGAAAATGGGCACAATTATAAGAGAAAGTTAAGTGGTATCTAATAATTTGAAGAAAGGATAAAAGACAAAATTTAACTAAATTCAGGGATTAAAAAGTACAGTATTTGTCTCCTTTCTTAAAAATGAAAACATATCTCTATTTTACTGTTAAGGAGGGGTGTGGCTATAATTTTTGTTCATAAGGTAACCATGTATGTCTGTAAAGCAGTTTAAGTAAACAGTACAATACAACTGATTGTCCTTTTCAGATACCAGGATTATGCTAGATGCGTTCTTATCCTCCATATCACTCCTCTGGTTCAAGAATTTGTGAAAACAATAGTTGGAGAAACTTATTAATTTGGAGATTCATAAAGAAATAAAATAACTTATTAAGAATAACTGAGCCTACACTCTGCATAAAAATCTTTAAATACTATACTGAATGACTTATATGATTATAAAATATGTACCACAAAATACAAACCTTTTCCACCATAGTTTTAACTTTTAACTTTGAGCCCTTCTAACAGAATTAGTAAAGCTCTTAGTGATCTGGGACCCAGGGATCATCTACTGCTTTCTCTCAGTCAACTTTACACTGCACACCATGTGTCTCGAGAGGAGTTATTTTCTTGTAGGGTAGGGTTTGAGTCTAAATGAGGAATCACACTTGTCTGAGAATAGTCAACATTATACTGTGAAGTCAATATCCATAGTTTATCCTGTGTACTGGCTCTTCCAATATTCTCAGGGAACATTCCTGACCCTGCCCAAAAGGCATATGCAAAAGAATGTTGTGTTGCTCACAACAAAGAAAACACAAAATCAGTCCCAGTGCCCCACCCACCAGTGGGAGATGGTGAAAAATGCTAGTATTTAGACAAACAATGATTCTGTACTAAGTAAAATGGATTAATTTGAGCTATAAAATATTAAACTAAAACATGAAGCTTTAAAACAATATGTAGAGTATGGTCTTATCTTTTTGCAGTTAAGAACAAGTAGACTAAAAATCACATTTTAGAAAGTGTATAAATATTAAAAAAATGAAAAAAGAAAGCAAGACTGAAGTGGTTAACACTTGATTCAAGGATGTTACTTTTGGATAGCGAGGTAAATAGTGACGGAGGTGGAACTGTGTTGATAAATGTAGGTTTTTCCAAAGTTCTAGCTCCTTTAAGGTATGGGTTGTGTGATAGGTACCTAGTGAATTATTTGTCATATTCAGTTAAATAGCTTTCTAGGTAAATAAAAGTAGCACATACATGTGCCAGTAATGTGAGTTTGTTATGAAATGGCATTAATCCAAGGCTTTGTATCAGAAGATCTGTGGAAGGTCTTGAAAGAAACATCGGTAAGTTAGCGGCTGAGGTCTCCATGGTTTGATTTATAGCACATCTATTCTCCTGTGCCATGAAAAAGAACCAAGGTAGGTGTGCAAGTGTGACTTGCTGGAGAAAGTGAGAAGACAAGGTCATGGTGATGTGAAGCAGTAGTTTCACATTTATCCTCCAGTCCAAGCTTTCTAAAAGGTTGACTTGCTGAGCCCAGAGGTTGACTCCATTTACCTTACTACAGAGCAGAAATCCACCAGCATCTACTCTGAGTATGACTGTGGCCCCAACCAGCCCATTTCAATGGACTCCGCACATCCTCTCTGTGAATCCTGTTGGAGGTAAAGATGATATATAAGTAAGAGTAGGTTTCATTGGCACACGTCTCTCATATTTTTCCCCTCTGCCGTGCTCTTCTGACTTTTGGATAGTATCTTGAAATCAAGTTTTTAAAAAGGTCTTTTTAAAAGAAAATAGTTATAGATTAGCTTTCAGAATTAGCATATCAGACAAGATTCTACATGGTAGACATTTTGCAGACACCAGTTTTGCTTTGACCTCACTCCCTAGTTTGGTGTGTAAGTTTTGATGGCCACAGCAGCACTGTAGACCTCTGAGCAGAAGTGCTCTGGTAAAATGAAAAGGGAAAAGCTCTAGGATAATTAGGACACATAATCAGGACTTAGGCCTCAGCACTCAGCGCCGCTCCGACCCTGAGGGAGGCTTGGAGGACGAGGCCTTCCCACCCAGGGGAGGCTCAGCCCTGGGCCAGGCAGCTGGTCTTCTTCGGCAGCATATTTGACTTACAGTACTTGGGGTGAAAGTTGTATCTTTTCCTGTCTCCACCCAGATGAAATCATTTCCTCTCACCATGCCGCAGCTTAATTCCTATGGAACAGAGGAGTCAGGGTTGTAAGGGGGAAGGGAGGGAAGGCGGTGTGAAGAGCAGGCAGCTTATAAACACACCAGGGTGTAATATTTCAGCAGGGAGGGAGGCTCACGCTGCTGAAAGACAAGCAAGCGTGAAGGCCTGAACTTACCATACTTGTGGGGCTCAATCAATTTCCTCATCTTTGCCAAGCTGCTTGCTAGAAATATACCACGCCACACCTGAAAAGAATCCTTGTTAACTAATTTTACTCTTTCTTTTTAGAATTGCTGTAACCTTACAGTATCAAAATCTTGTTGGGAATCAAAAGGCAATTTTCAAAGTCCTATTAAATCCTAGGATGGAGAAACTACTCCCTAATCCTCATAAACTTGCAAAAATGGAAAATGGAAAGCTTTGCCTTTTATTTACAACCTATGAAATTTGCAAATAGCATGAAGACCACTTCTAAACTCTCCCTTTGCCCTAAAATGGCATTGCAATCTAGAGAATGAGCATCGGCTCCCACAGATGCTGTCATCACTTAATAAATACAATGTTTCCACAGTGTGATGCGATTTCTTTAAACCACATCCAATATTGTTGGCTGCCAGTCGACAGGGGAGGAAAAAAGCCACTATTAAAGTAGAGCACAAAGTCTCAAGGACAGGAAAGGAAAAAGTACAATAGTTTAAATTTTACTGCTCTACTCACCTGTCTAGTTAATTTTTGAAAAAGATGGAGATGAGATACATAGCATAGGATACTTGGAGAAGGCCAAGTGCTCTAATGTTGGCAGTATCTGGAGGACGTTTTTGTGTATTCTCGTATCAAATGCTCCATTAAGCAAAGGGCCAGAGTTAGAAATTTGCATATGGACTGTTAACAGGAGAAAAAAGTAAAACTTGTTGCTTCTAAGATGTCTTCAGGGAGTCAGGTGTAGTGGCACACTCCTGTAATTCCAGCACTTGGGAGGCTGAGGCAGGAGGAGCGTTGCATGTTCAAGGCCAGTCTGAACTGCATAGCAAGACCCTATCTCAAAAAGACAAAACCAAATCAAACCAAAATAAAACAAAACATGTCTTCAGGGAAATGTCAGAATTACTGCTATTACAAGGCCTGGCCTCTATAGGAATACTTTCCAAATAAGCTAATAGTCACCAATGGAATATAGTACTGTCTTAAGATACTTAATAAGGATATGAGAGAATTTCTTGATGTTGATTCTGTTGATTCTGGTTCTGTCCTCTACAAGTACAGGTACAAACACAAACACACACACACACACACACACACACACACACATACACATACACACACACTCACACACACCCTCACCTCCTTAGCTTCAATTCTGGTTTAGTGTTGTTTCATAAACTGGCAAAAATGAGTCCCTTGAGAAGCTAGTCAGTTGGGGCCTTCTTCATGTCTCCTACAGAGAACTGGAAGCATCTCGGAAGGATCTGAAAATTGATGACAATGAAAAAATACATAGTTGGTTGAGAATATAAATTTCTAACTATATTTATTACATGTTCAAGGATTACTATGCCTTCATCTTTTATTTATTTATTTATTTTTTTTGCGGCACTGGGGATTAAACTCACAATCTCACGCCTGTCAGACAGGCACTTAAGTCACTGAGCCAAACTCCCAGCCCCGGTTTTTTGAGGCAGGGTTGCACTGTGTAGCTCAGGCCGGCCTTGCACTCGCTCTGTAGCCTAAGCTGGTCTCGAACTCACAACGCTCCTCTTACCTCAGCCTCCCAAGTGCTCGGATTAAAGGCGTGCGCCACCACACCTGGCTTATGCCTTCATTTTATGGTTCATCCCTGTCAATCGTTAGATTATAAATCAGCAGAGGGGAGGAACTGTACTCTATGTCCTAGATTTCAGAAGATCATTCGGGTTTCAGATGTTCTCCTCTGTGGCCCCCTGAAACACCCAGACTGATCAGAGGATCTGCTTCATAGCTCTGCTGTGTACATGGGCTGGAGTGCAGAAAGGTTCTTAATCAAAGCCTTGTGATGATAGTGGTGGAACATGGTGCTTAAATGACAGGTCACATTTTAGTTGACTAGTGGTGCTACCTAGTCAGCGTCTCCTGGTGCAGTGTAGCTCCCATGGGTGGAAACCCAGACGAGTAACAAACCTTCAAGGGCACCCAAGATGCTGTCTTTCAAAAAATTTGATCTCGAGGAGTTTTATTTGACAAAGTGAAATATACTCCAGCCTTGGCAGGGATTGCATGAATGTCTTATTTGCAGGAAATGATCCTCAGCTCATAAAGTTTGACAGAACATGAACATGACTAAAATATCCCTCACTGAACTTAGAATCATTCTGGAAGAGCAAAGGTCCCCAGTGAGATGAGATTTGCTTTTTTTACTTTCAGTTAATCTTTGAGAGTTAAATGGTACTTATTTTCTTTTCCCCTTCAGTTTCCTTGATATCTTTTTCAGCAGTTCATTTGAAGAATTTATCCTTTTGTTCCAGCAGAATACGACAGCAGTTTAAGCCATTTTAAGGGCCTCACTTTGGATTCCGGGCTCCAGTCCCTCCCTGCTCACTCCCTTACACCCACTCTGGGAAAGCAGCCTCTCAGTGGTGGATCCAAGCGCACACTGTACTGTGGGCACTCGGTAGCACAGCTGACAGGTATTTGAAAGGCGAAGAAGAGTTAGTCATTTAGAGAGCAGAAACATTTCCTCCACCAGAGCTAAACACTTGTGCTCATAGACAACACTTAGTTCCCATAAAAGTCTCAAGTAAGTGCCCAGAGCAAATCTCTTGATCCTGAGGTTGAAGCTAACCACTCCTGGGAAGGGTCAGCAGTTGGAAAAACATGCTGTTAACAGAGCTTAACGGGGTGAGGGCTATTTCTTCTTGAGTCTTCCAAAGCTCTTAGGCTGCATTTAACATTTTCTGTTTGCTTAAGAAAAATAGCTACTATTATTTATTGATATAGCTTCATTGGAGACATTAAAGTAATATAACAAAAACATTTGATGTGTATTTTTAGTATTTCTCCTTTCTGCTCCAGCCTTACTAAAATTCTTAAAATTGTTTGAACAATCCATGACTTTCTATTGTTAGCTTTTAAATATTCCGTTTTCTCTTTTAAGAAACATCATCCTTTCCCTTGACTCCCTTTGCTTGGCCAATTCCTACTCATACTTTGTGTCTTGCGCCCCCAGGGGTGGCGTCATTCTCCGGGGAGTTCCTTGAACCCCCTATCTTTCCTCACCCGTTCATCACACTTTTATTTCTCTACCAGGACTTTCTATCACTGCACCATAGCTATTCTCTCCAGTGCATGACACTTAGTAGATAGATATTCAAATAATAGTTGCTGGGTGAATGTATACAGGAAGCATTAAGGAATGAATAATAAAGTAAGTGACTTTCCAGCTAGTGGAAGTAGAGGAGCTTTCAAATGTTACTGTGGTTCATCATCACTTGCCGGGGTCCTTTGATAAAAATTCATATTCTCAGGTTCTAACTGCAGAGATTTTAGCTGGAACATCATGGTACGTGAGACAAGCTTCAGATAAATTGATTACTGCAGAGATTAAAACTGCGAGACTTTTCATTGCGGGGAGGTGGGGATGAAGCGGAGAGCAGGGTTTGTAAGAGTCTATCATTGAGCTTGGGTTGAACTACAGTTGGGATGTTTGAGAGACAGCACGGGGCTTTCGGTCCAGTCATATTTCTGGTGTCTGTGTACAGTTAGATTCAGCACTGGTTCTCAACCTTGGCTGCATGCTGGAATTCCTGGGAAACTCAAACAAAAAGTAATGATTACTGTGTCCACCCTGAGAGATTTGGATTTAATTGCTCTGAGGTTTATTCTGAGTTTGGGGATGGTTTTAAAACTTCCCAGGTAATTCTAACACATTATCAAACTTGAGAACTACCAGGATAGAAGAAGCAACCTCTCTGTGCAATTTGGCAATCAATGGTCCTGTAATATTTCTTAAATTGTAGTTGTATTTTGGGGAAAATTCATTTTAAAAACTTCAACAAGTATTGCAGGATTTTACCAGAATGCCAAGAATAAAAATTAGTGGCAACCCTAAATATTGGAGAGACTGTGGAGAAGCTGAGCATCTCCTATTCAACTGGTAGGAATGTATGGAAAAGTTTTGCAAAACTAACTGCACAACTATTATATGGTCCAGCACTTGCAGACCTGGGTATTTATCCCAGAGAAATAAAAATTCGAGTCAACAAAAATCTTACACTTGAATGTTCATAACAGCTTTAATTTTAATAAACAAAAATTGGTAACAACCTAAATGTCCTTTAATAGGTGAATAGTTAAATACATGCTAGTGTTTCTGTATCATGGAATTATTTGGCAACAAAAATGCACAAATTATTGGCATATGTAAAATTAGGATAGATCTCAAGAGTAGTATGCTTGGAAGATTACCTACTATACCATTCTAATTATCAAACATTTTTGCAAAGATAAAATTCTGGAAATAAAGAACATATTAGTGATTACCATGGATGGAAATGGTCGTGACTACAAAATGTTAACCTCAATAATCCGATGAAGTTTTTTTTAGTGACAGTATAGTTTTATATTCTCACTGTGCTAGTAGATTCAGAAATTTATACTGTGACACAGTCATACCCCGCCATTCGTATTAACCCATAAATTAACACTGTTATGCAGTGGCACTCCAAGACTGCTGCCTAGTTAATCAGGTCTATAATATAGTTAGCAACAATGTACCAACATCAATTTCCTGGGCTTGATATTGTATGAAAGAATAAAATGGAAGCTTGGCTAAAGGGTCACAGGACTCGGTGTTATTTTTGAAACTACTCATGTGCCTACAATTATTTTAAACATTTAAAAATTTGTGGTTCTGAATTTATATTCCCGAGTTACATTTTAAAAAATTTTCTGCATAGGAAATTCACAGCTAGGTTGGAGATTTAAGTGTACTGACGTTTCATCTTAATTCAAGTCATATCATCCCTGCGATCAAATACCTAAGAAAGTCAATTTAAAGGAAGAAAGGTTTCTTTTGGCTCAAGGCTATAGAAGTTTTGGTCCGTTGTTGGTTGGCTCCCAGGCTGAAACATCATGGCAGAAGCACACGGGAGAGAAATGCCTCGGAAGTCGGGGTAGCTACCTGGGAAGCAGAGAGCGGGGGAAGATCCTAGGAGAAAAGGGCCTGGAAGCAGGTACAATCCCCAAAGTCGTGCCTTCATGACCCGCTCAAACACACCCATAAGTATGGTTTACTAATTCTCTAGGTATCTCTCAAGTCCGTCAGGGTGACAATCAACATTAGACATCACAGTTATTTAATTCAGTTCACTTCAGTAAGCTCTTAATGGCCTAGGAGATACAAAGTGAATGAGATTAGCCCTCTCGCTCTTAATCTTACATCTTGCTCATCCAGCCAAGCACAATAATAGGTACATGGTAAGACCTCAAAAATGGCATTGTTTGGCCAATTGCCCTGTTAATTTTTTTTTATAGTGATTTGTGGTAGACCTCATGTTTACATATCTTCTGCATTTTCTTTATATCATTTTTCTTTCTGTGAAAAAATCAGATCCTTAAAGAAGATACCAATTAATTTTTGCTTTCTGTATTATTAACCCATAAAGATTGGTGGAAATACTTACATGCCCCATAAATTTACTTCAGGTTTTAAATTGCAAGTGTGTTCTATTTTATTATTTCACAGCAAAGGACAACACTTACCTTGAAATTAAGACACACTAGTCTAGACTACCAAATGATATTCTTGATTTTTAAAAAATAATCACTGAACTTAAATTTGTGGGGAGGAGAGCAATTTCCTTACTGTTTTCTTCTTGGTTCAACATTCCCAGACAGCAATTACAAGCCAACATCATTTCAGTAAATGAGAAATTCTTGTTTTCGTGCACTGATTAGCCTTATTACACGCTGAGGCTAATTGGGAGCCTTCTCAGGCTTATCTGGTTAATGAAGAGCAGCTGTAATAGACGGTGCTCTTTGCCTTAGTCTGCCTCATTTTGACAAAGCAGCACCCAGATAGAACTTCTCCCAACACGAGTGTCTAACCTGCACCACAGACTGTGGGACAACTGTATCTGAAATGACTTTGCAGGGAGCCAGCAGGAAACAAAAACCCTGAGCGGGAATTTTTGCATTAGCAAGGTGGCCACTCCATACCACTTCACCCATAGGATTTGGTTTCTGGAGTTCCAGTACACAGTGTACTTAACTAGGTAGTTCATTTCACTTAAGTAAGTGGTGTCACTCATAGTTAAAATGTACTTGCCTAATCCAAATACTGTGTGTGGTAGATTTTTGCTTCCCTAACATCAGAATTGCATTGCTGTTTCGCAGAGCTATGTGAGGAAGGATGCCTCTGACCACTGCGAAGAGCATTTACAATCCTTTCCTGTTTTAGAGTATCTGTATTCTGTAGTAACAGACCGCTAATCTGTTGGACGAGTTACTCTGGGCTAAGCTAAGTATGCCTTGGGCATCAGGTCAGGTGATCCTCTGCAGAGCACTAGGACCAAACTGGTTTGCAGGTTTTATCAGTGATGCCTGGAGCACTTACTGAGCTCGCCTAAGGTTACAAGGCCCACTACAGATATTAGAGCCTGGATCCAAGTCCAGTCCCACCTTTCCTCCAAGGACTCTTATCCTAGTGGGTGGTTTAACAGAAATTGCTTTATAGGCAGCTCATTGAGAGAAGGGTGTCTAGTAGTGTAGTCACTAAGCCAGGAGACATTTTTTTTCCAAGTCAATTAGCAGTGGCCCAGGGCACCCATGATAACCAGTACCTTTGTTTATTTGCGTGCCTATTTGGGGTGACTTGCCTTTTTCTATGTGGGATTGTCATGTCGTGGCTTTTGTTAGGGAGTTATAGTGTTCAGGTCAAACCAGTGTGGTAGTGATGAAGTCAGAGTTTATCAGCAATGCTTTACACACAGAAGACAGATGCGCACGTTGCTTACCAAATGGCTCGTACTCCCCACCCCTGCCTCCTTGGCCTCTTCTGTCTAGTTTGCAGTTGCCACAATCTGTATTTGGGACTTTCAGGGGCTTAGTAAGGAGCCATTCATCCCACTATCTGCTTTTCCAATAGTTCTTTTCATCACTTTGGCCTTTAAGTATATGACAGTGTGAAAATAGTGAAACAATTTAAGAGAGCAGATTTGGAGCCAGGGTGACTCAGTTGGAATCTTAGAATAAGTACCTGCTAAAATGTAGTCACAGAGTTTCATTTTACCTCCCTGGGCTTCAGTTTCCTCATCTGTAAAATGTAACGATGAGGCAACTTTATTGGGTTCTTGTGAGAATTAAATGAGATAATTAATGTGAAGCCAAATTCTTGACACAATGGAAGTGCTCAAATATTATTCATGAATAATTGTCAACCATAACAGTTCAACTTCGCTCATTTCTAATCCATTGTATTGGGTCTTTTCAAAATTTGGAGTTTCTTTTTTATTCACTAATCTCTGAGCTTTCTTAGCTCCAACACTGTTTAGCACTAGTGAAGCCTTTTAAAACTTGCATTGCTTTGTATTCTAGTTGCCAAGCACCCTAGTAATCCCCATGTTCTTAACTTTCCCTGATATGTTATTTAGCACCTGTGTAAACCTATGCAGCTGTGCTCAGCTATGTCTAAATGTTTGCTATGTACTTCTGTCATGTTTATTTGTGTGATTCTGTGTATAGCCAATTCCTGTATTAAACTATAAGTGCCTCGGGGCCAAGACTATATTTTCTACCTCTGCAACAAATCCAGATGTTTTTCCAAGATCAGTTTTCAAATGGGATGAAACTTAAACATATGACTTACTTTAATGAAATGGTAATGACAAGTTTTTAAACATGGTGTTTTCATCTAGGCATTGTTTCTTACCATAATTTCAGTAATAGCATTTGTTCTACAGGGGTATTTAATCAACTTAGGGGATGTTAGCTAATGACTTTCTGCATTTGAAAAATTAAAAGAACAACTCTACAACTGAAGAAACAAGGCAACAATAAAGAAAAAAAAGGGCTAGTAATTGCTATTTTAAGCTGGGGATTTAGCTCAGTGGCCTAAGTGCCTGCCCAGCAGATGCGACGTTGTGAGTTCTATCCCCAGTACCAAAAAACAACAACAAAAAAGAATTGCTATTTTCAAGAAAACATTGGACATTTACTTTGATTATAAGTGACCGAGACATTGGATTAAGAAAAATCAAGTCATATGTGACAGAAGTGGCGAGAGTCACACCTCTTAGCCTGTGTGAAGTGCCTTTCTAGGAGCTTCTCTTAACTTTCCAGGGAGGTAGGTAACTCGTTTTTCCCCATTTTGTATACAAGACAACTGAGGTGATAAAAGACTCAGTCTTTGTCCTGTATGCACACAGAAGGTGATACAACTAAGCTCAGGACCCAGACCCATGTTTCTCACTAATATATCCTGCCTTCCACAAAAGAGGAGTTTTGCAGACGATGTATGAAGATAATTCCTTGTTTTTAATCTTCAACAATATAATCTTCCCCCCATTCCCCTTCAAAGCAAAGGAAATTCTATTGGTGTACAGAACTTGCTTAGGGTAGATAAATAATGATAATTGCAGGGATGTTGGATGATTTTCAAGAAAAACTAAAAAAAAATTTTTTTTCTCCCTCGGTGGTTGTTTGCCTTTATTTGCTGCTGTCTTCCAAAGGCCTGGCTCTGCATTCACCGACCAACAGTGAAGTCCTCCGGGAGCGCTTCCCTGTCAGAGTGAAGCCATCGGGGACACTGCCTCATTGCTTTTCATGAAGCTGGAGCGGAAACAATTTTTTGCTTTCTTTGTCTTTACCTAGTCTGCTGAGTTTTCCCTCCTGAGCTATATTCTTGTGGAATCCATAGCAGTGCAAGTCTCCCAGGAGTGGGGTAACTCGAGCCCTCCGCGGCCCTGTCTGAGAAGGCTGCCTCTCTGCGTGCACACACCAGT